>WEIS01091399.1:1633-13573 GCA_013389965.1 Todus mexicanus
GTTCTTGTTATTAGCTTTGTCTCTTGGTTTTCCCACTTGGCATTTTGTTTCCTCTAATGTCTTCGTATGGTACACCCACCTTACTCTCAGGCTGAGTTGTCATGATTGACGTGATCTGTCCCCTCCTGTCACTAAAAAGGGTATATTTTATCCTTGCCACCACATTCCTGGTAGTGTTTTTCTTTGGTGCTAATCCTCATCATTCTATTTTTTCTGAATTAATTTTCAGGTTTTGAGAGGAATGTATCAGATCACTTCAAAATAATTTCAGTTTTTGTTCTGACCTTCTTCAGATGGTCAAGGTTGAAATTGTCCTAAGTTGATGTGTTTTTAACATGTGAGATAATTTGGAACAGAGGTAGCCAAGAGATGTCTATCTACTATCATCTGGTGTGCAAAAGCTTTCTACATGCACATGGAAATGCCTGTAGCAAAGCTTTCAGTAATACCCAGACTTTCTTCCCTGGGGCACCAGTTTCTGGCTCTGTCGGACAGGGCTGATTTTCACAGATTACTTCCCTGTGCTGAAGCCGGCGTTGTCACATTCTCTCAGTCGACCAGGAAAGTAAATTACAACACTTGAGGTCAGCCATCAAAAAAACCTGTCCTGCTTCATCACCTCCAGAGGTAGCCCCAGAGATAACTGGCCTCACTGAGCTGCCAGTTTCTCTTGGTGAACATCTTTTCTTTTTCCTTGATTTTTTCCCCTTCTTCCTCCTGAGCTTATGTCACCAACAATTACATCAGCTACCAAAACTTGCCATCTGTCACAAGGTTTTATTGATCCATCTCCTGGAGGATTTTAACAAATAAGTTATTTCCAGTATTTTGGGAGTTGCCAGGGTGTTTCTGTCAAAAAGAAAAGGTGATGGGAAACTGATGTCCCCCACATTCTCTCTAAATGCAGAGGACAAGTATGTCTGAACATGGCTGTTTCAGTTTGACTTTAGAAAAATTACCTGACCCTAGATGTCAGAGTTTTGTCTGATGTTTTCAGAAACCTGATGCAGGCAGGGGGCCTGTTTTAGCTGCTTAAAGCAAATAGGGTGACTTTTGATCTGGTATTTCCGTGGCCTATTGGTTAGAAGAGCTATCTGTATTAAAATTATTATAAATAATAATGCATTATATAATATATTTATAATGAAATACAGATTGAATTTGTTTAAATTCTTATTACTTCATTAACATCTTTATCAGAAGCTTGCTACAGCATTAAATTCTATTGCATTTTGAAGTGGATGTAATGCAGTTTTTGCAAGTAGCTTGAAGCATATGTTAGGAACACCTTATGTTGAATGTCATGCACACTTGTTCATTTTAATTTGTGCTTGTCTCTTGATCTATTTTTGAGTTTTCTTGCCTGTACTTAGAAGAAAAACTGTGGTGGGAGGGGGAGGGACATTTGTCATGTAATGGTAACAGATTAAATTAATGCTTGTGAAATATTTTCAGGTCTGTAAAAGCTATGTGTTTGGTAATGTCATAATAAATCTAATTAGTACTCTTACTTCTGCACAGGTAAAACCGCACCAAGATCTCCAGATCGACGTACGAGCCGAGGTATCCATTCTCAGACAGGCTCTTTCTCAGCTCCAGCTTTGGCTGCAAGCAAGGAAAACCTCCCAGTGCTTAACACTAGGATTATCTGCCCAGGTAATTATGCTATTCCTAACACTACTTTAGTATTGCCTTCTGTTCCTCTGCTTGCTGTCAAGTAATGATTCTTACCTGACACCCTGAATGTGTTTGAAGCAATATATACATCTTGTTGTAGAAAATACAAAATAATGTAGAAGATTCCTTATCATTTGGCACTACACCAGCTGTAGCAGAAGTGTCATGTTTGATTCTGGAGGATGAAAAATGAAATTCAGGTTCTTAGAATCACAGAGTGGTTTGGGCTGGAAGGAACCTCCAAAGATGAGCTACCCCTCAGCCATGGGCAGGGATTTTTCACTAGATCAGGTTGTTTAGAATCCTGTCCAACCTGACCTTGAATGTTTCTGGGGATGGGGAATCTACCATCTCTATGGAAAACCTGTTCCGGTGTTTTATCACCCTCACTGTAAAACATTTCTTCCTTATAGCTAGTCTAAATACACCCTCTTTTAGTTTAAAATCATGGCACCCTTATGTTGTCACAACAGACCCTGTTACAAAGATTATCTCTATATTTCTTATAGGCCCCCTTTAAGTACTGAAAGGCTGCAATAACATCTCTCTGGAGCCTTCTCTTCTTACTGCAGAGCCAACCCAATTCTCTCAGGCTGTCTTAACAGGAGAGGTGTTCCAGCCTTATTATTTTTGTGGCCCTTCTCTGGGCCCGCTCCAACACATCCATGTCTTTCTCGTGTTGTGGTCCCCAGAGCTGGACACAGTCGTCCAGGTGGGGTCTCACTAGAGCAGAGTAGAGGGGGAGAATCACCTCCCTCAACCTGCTGCCCACGCTTCTTCTGATGCAGTCTGGGATACGGTTGACCTGGGCTGCAAGCACACATTGCTGGCTCATGTCCAATTTTTCATCCACCAGTATTGCTAAGTTCTTCTCTTGTTTGCACCCTAACTAGTGGAGTGTATGAAGGGGCTGAGGAACAGAATTGGGTAAAATTCAACCCTCTGAATAAGAGATGTCTGTAGACACCTCTGTGGGAGTAGATAACTGAAACTACACAAAGGTGCTGTGCAGTAAAAACAGTTGAATAAAAAATCTGTTCTTATCCAAATGCAATCAATACTAGGGGCAGCAGGAAAGCGCTGTTTTAATTAACTTCATTGGTGTAGTTAAAACACCGTGGAACTGAGCTAACACTTTAAGTCAATTTAAGTGAAAGCTTTTGGAAAGTACTTTTGATTGTTTACATGCATTACGCACTGTGTTGTAGAGTGACATCAATACTTGCAAGGTTGACAGGATGAGGCTGTGATCTTTCCACAAATTAAGTTGGACTATGACTCTACCAGTTGCAAAAATGGTAAAGATATCCCTTAGGAATATTTCCGAAGGAAAGGGCCAAAGAAATCATGGACAATTGGGAGATGAAGATAACACTAGATAAAAAGCTCTAGTACTTTTCTTGGATGTGAGGTCACCCACGCATTTGGTTACTGTGCCAACCAGTGAGTGTTGACCGGAAATCTTGAATTTTCTTTGTTTTTCTTCTTTCTCAATGGTGGTGCCTGAAGAGTCAGCCACCGCACTACAGCATGGCTGCCTTTCTGCTCAAGAGAGCCAGAGACCTGAAAAGATAACCAATATAGGTAAAAATTGAGATAGAAACACAGTAATTCCCTGTACAGATTGTGTGACTTATATTATGACAATGTATGTTTCTCTGCTTATCAAATACAAAGTGGAGTTTTGTTTGTTTTGTTTTTTTCTGTTTTTATTTTAATTAGGTTTGAGGGCTGGTCTAGCTGCTTCTATTGCAGGAAGTTCAATTATTAGCAAAATGTTCCTAGCAAACATCGATCCATTTGGTGCTACGCCATTTATTGACCCGGATCCAGATTCCCTGTAAGAAATATTTGTTTCCATATTTACTGTTTTGCTTTAGTTTGCTTTTCTTAACATTATTCTTTTTTTACCTTTTTGTAACCTTTTTTATAATTATTTGTGAAGTTCTCGTACGCTATCATTTGGCAGTAGGCCTCAAGGTCTGAAAACATATTGAATTGTACCATTTTAGGTATAAGTAGTGCAAAATTGTCTTGCAGCAGCAGAAATAATAGGAGACATTTGCTCATTTACCCCTTGCTCACTTGCTCTGAGAGGAGGAGGACCACCACAGTCCTTCAGAGCTGGGTTTTCCTGCTCAAACTGCTGGTCTGAATGCAAGCTCAGCTGCCAGCAAGACTCTGAAGAAGGTCTGGATATGTTGTAGTAGAGGAAGAAGAGTGTCAGAACTGGAGCAGTTAGGTGGAAATTTTGTATCTTAAACTGTCTCTACTTCCCAGAACTAGGTGTAGCATTGGCAGAGGTTTATGGATAGTATCTGGGTTGTGGGTCATGGCTTCCCTAAAATAAAGCAGTGCTGTGCCAGCAGCATCAGCCAAACACCCAGCACCAGCACGCCTAATCACAGCCTTGGTGCTTGTCCCAGTGTGATACTGCTGTCTCTGAGCTGTGCCCAGGGCAGCTCTTTCCTCACATCCCACTGTTATTTTGAGTGTGGTGGAGATAGTGCTGGAGGGAGGTGTGGTAGTTTCTTCTTTGCGCTATGGGAAGTATCTTGCATTCGCAAGGATCTAGTTTCCAGTCTGTCTTTTTGACTGCCTTTGGGTTTTCTCAAGGAGGTTCAGAGGAAACATCTCATGATGTCTCTTGGTTGATGTATCTATTCTGAGACCAACTATAGTCTTGGACAAAGGTCTGTGTATGCAGGTACTGCACAAATGTACAACAAATTATCTCTTTTTCTTCTAACAGGGAGGGATATTCAGAAAAATGTGTCATGAACAACTACTTTGGAATTGGGTTAGATGCAAAAATTTCGCTAGAATTTAATAACAAGCGAGAAGAGCACCCTGAAAAGTGCAGGTAATATAATTATCAGTAACAGAGCCAAGACATTTCCATTATTTTCTTTTCCTTTCCTTATTTCTTCATTTGAATTTCTTGACTTATACGCATCCTACAAATACAAGACAGTAATGCATGTATTTCAGTATGTAAGTCTTGTTTACCTGTTTTACCTGTTTTCAGAAGTCGTACGAAAAACATGATGTGGTATGGAGTTCTTGGCACAAAAGAGCTACTGCAGAGAACTTACAAGAACTTAGAACAAAAAGTTCAGCTTGAGGTAAATTTTACTTATGGGCAGAATGAGTATTTTTGCTTCTGCAATGTGTAGTGAAGAATTTGGGCTTCCTCTTGAAACCTTTTAGAGTTCTTGTGTCAAGCCAAGTTCATCTCAGAGACACTGTGTAAAGATGTGCCACGTGGGCTTTTGGAGTAAAGTGTCAGTAATTAATTATCACAAAATACCCAAATGTAATGTTTCTTGTAATTACTGAGGTTTGGGGTTTTGTTTCTTTGTTTGTTTGCTTGCTTTTGTTTGTTGTTTTTTAAAATTACTATATTCCTTAATCTTCACTGGATCAAAGGGGGAGACAATAACAGAAATGAACATAGACTAAATAGAAGGAAAGATGTAAGGCGTCTTAATCCTTCAGGTTCATTTTCAACTATCTGAAAGCTTGATTACATATATAGGGAGAGCACACAGATGATCTTTGTTAAAAATTCCTGGCAGAAGAGGGGAAATTCTGAGTGTGCCTCATGAGAAGCCCAGTTACACCAGTAGAGACTTTCTCAAATAGGTATTTGAGACATTCATGCAAAAGAATCAAGGTGTTATCACAGAAACAACAAATGCAGTGTCAATTCTCTAAACTCGGTTATTTTTTGCCTTTTAAGTTCTAATGTCAAATCTAAGTCTTCTTCATGATACTGGGAACTTAAAGGAGACATAAATAATTACCAAATGCAGAAAAAGATTACAGGATTGTTGCAGTTATTTTCACCCAAAGAATGTCTAGGCTGGATTTTGACAGAGAACATATATCATTGCTCTTTTTACTTCATGCTAAATATTTCATGTTGAAGTTCACGATATTTATGTGAAGGTAACTTCTTCAGTTGAAGGAGTAATTTTAAGTTACTGGAACTCTTTCTCACTCCTCTGAGATTTGGGAGGATTTTGTCTGTTAGCGGCAGATTGCTGTTACCTAAGGACTGAGTAATTATCAAGGAATTATGCAG
Source organism: Todus mexicanus (assembly GCA_013389965.1). Classification (NCBI taxonomy): domain Eukaryota; kingdom Metazoa; phylum Chordata; class Aves; order Coraciiformes; family Todidae; genus Todus; species Todus mexicanus. The sequence goes on from WEIS01091399.1 coordinate 7,398, forward strand.
TAGTTAGCAAATATAATGACAGGAAAGAACGTTATGCATGCTGCAGATAGAATTCTAATTTAAGGATCTTTTGAATAGGATTCAAATAAGATTCAATAAGACATTCAGATCTGACCTTTCCGTAATTATTTTGGAATATCTTTGGAATTAAACCAGCAAGTAGAAATTTCTTATTTAGTATTGCCTTGCACAATATTAATCTTGTGCTAAACTGTGTGATGAGGTGCACAGCTCTGGAAAATTAAAAATATCCATTTCAGGAATTGGAGCCAGACCTCTACTATAATAAAAATGACTGTGCAGCATCTATTAATATCACAGCATATTATGGATACTGTCACATTTTCATTAAAATGTTAAATTCTGTCTTGTTTGTGAGATGAAATCATAAAAAGAGAGCACTAAGTGCATTCTAGACATAATTTTGCATCTTCTTTCCCTCCTGATAAAATTGCTACAGATTTTGACCTTGTTTCTGGAGCAATTCTATTTCATTTGTAGAATTTTAAGATCCTTCTGTGGGACTGGTAACTTGTGGTAATCTTAACAATCTTCTTTAAATGCAACTTTACCCACAAATTCGTGATCCAAAGAGCAACACCTGCATCCAGAATTTATGGCCTCATGTTTCCAGCTTACTTCAAATCCACACTTGTAGCAGGACTGCAATTTTGACTCCCAGTTGAATGGGTTTAGGTCATTGGGCTCACCCCTGCAGACAACTGTACTGCTGGAAGTTAAGAGTGGTTTCACTGATGTCTGTAAATTTACTCTTGGCCGTAACAGTGTGAGATTGACCTATGTCATGATCGTGTTGAGCAGGAATTTGAGTTGCTTGTGGGTTTCGGAGAATAAAGTGGTAAGAAAGAAGGACTGAACAGTTGGTCATAGGAACGACCTCTTACCTGCAATAACAACTTATTTTTAGAGAAAGCCAAGCATACAATGCAAACAACACTTACATTCAACTATGTGTTTGTGGCTATGCCAGAAATATTCTTGGACTATTTTTTATTAATTCCTCCACCCCACGATGGATTTACCTAAATAACAAGTTTATTGCAGTTTTGGAAATGCTAATATAGGATGGGCGACTAGTTACTAAGTGGGTAGACTAAATTTTTTGTAATATCCATGGCAATCTTACTGTGTGCACTCAGGGAGACAACTTTTTTCATTGCAAAAAGATTTGTAATCCTTGATAGACAGAGTATGGTCAAAGTGCATGAGGAACTTCACAATAAGGGATGTGAAATTCTTTCTCTGAGGAGTCATGGAACACCTCTGCTGTACATACTACTGCATGTAGCTCCTACATGTTTTTTATCTCTGCAAAAATTGGTGCTAAGATTGAGGGGAAGAGATTTGCATTAGAGATGCTTCACAGCATGGAGGGAATAGTCTTCTGTCAAACCTCTTAATGACTCCTCTCCTGCCAGCTCTGTTGAAGCTTCATGTGTTAAAAATGGCTAATTGCTTTTATCTCATTATTTATGTACTGAATGAGCTTTTATTCATTACAGTGTGATGGACAGTACATCCCCCTTCCAAGTCTGCAGGGCATAGCTGTGCTAAACATTCCCAGCTATGCTGGTGGGACTAATTTCTGGGGTGGAACCAAAGAAGATGATGTGAGTAACATTAAAAAGAAGTAACTTTCTGGGTGAAACCAGCAATAAATACCATGAACTGCTGTTCTAATTTTAGTAGTAGTTGTGTATAGTTTGGATAGTAACTCTTATTCAGTTTAAACGTATTGTCTTGCTCATTTTTTTAATTCAAAATGTATCCCATGATTTTTCACTGTCTGTTGCCTCGTGTTATTTTCATTTTAGTATAATGTTCATAATAAGGCTTAATGATTTTATTTTTTTTTTTAGTTGGCTCTATGAGTATTTTTAGAAAGTAATTTTGTAAACAGATACTCAGATAGTTTCTCTGTTGTTTAAAAACTCCTGTAAGTAAGATTTCTCAAAGCATAGAGTCTTCTGCTTGCTATATTCTAACAATGATCAAGGTGGACAAGGTTTATACTTGAATTTTCCTCCTGTTCTTCAAACAGCTTTGGACTTAGGGATGGTGATTCAGAAAACGAGGACTGATGCATTTACTGTTTGATAATTTAGTGAGGGTAGTAATCTCTTTATTAAATACTATTCTCAATGAGCTTCTAAAATATTTTCTGGTATCTTTTTTCCCTTCTTCCTCACATCTCCTAAGAAACACTATGCTGCAAAGATACCTAAATGTCTTGCAACTTGAAACGGTCTTACTGCTGCCATGCACTTCATGCACAGTGCAACAACTATAATTACTAGCAGATTATCCTAATTCTACCTGACCTGATGTGTGAGATCTGAATCACATAAAACTGTAGTTGCAAATTAGCTTGTGATTTTAATGTAGACAATCCAGGATTTTTTTTCCAAAATGTTTTTGGATTCTTGTGAGTTACTATCCATTGTATTTCTATATATATATATCTATCTATATATATATACACACACACGGTGGAAAGTCACAAAAAATATTTCAGTGTCCTTTTCTCATTTTTGATATATGTCAAAGGATGGCAGTTGTGTTTATATTTGGCTATCGATATCTAAAGTTTTTATATACAGTATGTTCATAGTCATAATCTGAAAGTATCTCTAACATCTGCTCAGCTCCTGTTGATTTTTCTCCCTGGACTGCCTCACTGAGAGAGATCTGTCCTATCTGTCCTACTGGTCTACAGCAAATGTGGGTGTCTTGGAACAGTTCTACTGATAGTCTTGGACTTCTGGTGCCAGCAAAGCAACATATTTGTTCTGGGCAGAATTAGGCGCGTAATTCAGTGCTTTATTGCAGTCTTGAGTGGCTGATCATCAGTGGCGGTGGTGGTGGTCTGAAGTGCTACTGGTTCTGCTTATCTGGACAAAAGAAATATGTTTTCTTGACAACTATGACTATTCCTGAAACGTTACTGTTGAGCCAAGCAGGGCAGCTGCATGCTGGCTGACTTGAGTGAGGCTTGTTTAGTCATGCTTTTTTGGTGTCCACAACACAGGCTGGAAACATGACTGCAGCAGGAAAGGAGAGAAGTTGTTTCTTGAACACTGACCCATACAGATTTGGTTACCTTTTTTAAAAAAAGAAAAAAAAAAAAAAGCTTTGTTTTCAGAACAGACAGGTTTTACTGGTGGAGAGACACAGCAGACCAGGTTGTGGTTTGCTCATCCTTTTGCTAAAATGAAAGCAGAAAATAAATTATATTGCACAACTATTTTTTCTTACCCCATGCAGAACTAGCCCTGGAGATGTCAGTTATACTTGCTAAAGCTAGAGCAAATACTCTCCATACTTTTTACCTTGAAATAACAGAATCACTGTCTTTGCTTTTTTCCGAGATGTTCACATCCCCATGTAAAAACCAGAAATATTTCCATGGAAATTGGAAAAATTCAAATGGAGAAACCTTTTACTTCAAAACACTCTAGACCCAGTAAAATTGCACTTCCATTCTTTGACACTTAGCTGCTCAAGACCTATCTGTGCAATTCTGGGATTCTCTGAAGGGAAGTTCCACTCAGATGGGGCACTAAACTATGGCAGCCATGCTGTGCAGCCCTTTCCCTGAGGAGACCTTTTCAGCCTCCTGGCCGAAGCAGCTGCTCACTGCACTGGTGTAAAGGCTTCCGTTGGCTTCGTAGGCAGCAAGGACCAAAGTCCTTCATCCTGTTCCCCATACTGTTGCTCACTGAGCCATTGCTGCAGACATTATCTGGATTACGAAGTCCTGAATCTGCACCACCTTACTCTTCACCTCCAGGAAATCCGCTGTTGGGGACAAGACTCAACTATCTGCATCTTTTGAGCTCCTTTTGGGGATTTTCTCTGGTCCAGTTTCAGCTGTCTCATATGCAGCCCACTCTGTCCAGGGTGCCAGCTGAGGCAATTTGAGTACTGCTCAGAGTGGTGATATCTGTACCCATTAAATTCAGTCTGGAGTGATTTCTCCTGCGGATTTTTCTCCCTTGTTGCTCCCTGTTGCATATCAGGATGACGTGGTCAATCTGCAAGTGACCTTAGTATGGTATCTCCTGACCCAGTTAAGTCCAGCCTAAGACTTGTCCTGTGACATGGCTAAATGACTGAATTCCCCTCCAGGACACCAGGTGGCAATGGCACACGCAAGACTTCCTGCACGTTGTGTAAGCTCATGGAAATTCATCTTCTTGGCTGGATATCAGGACATTTATTCCATACAGAAGTGGTTTTCATATTTGCAGTGGATAATTGTATATAGCACGAACAAGATCCTCTTCAGCATGAAAGCTGTGTTTAACAAAGCCGAGTGTGGACTTAGATGTTGGTTTCCAGAGGATTCAGAATATAAGATAAGCAGTTCTGAAAAAAAAGACACCATTACTCCTCTTCACTTCAAGAACCTCTTAGATATTAAGTACATTAACCAAGCGGAGATTTGAATTGGCCTTTCATCTTGCCTTGAAAAACTTTTCTTAGTCTGCATGCTGAAGCGTGGCATCCTTCCTCTATAAGGATATACCTCGTCATTCAGATATCTGAAATGCTGATGTGATGAAAAGCTCAACATGAGCCAGCAATGTGTGCTCGCAGCCCAGAAGGCTGACTGCATCCTGGACTGCATCAGAAGTGTGGCCAGCAGGTTAAGGGAGGTGATTCTCCCCCTCTACTCTGCTCTCATGATATTCCACCTGGAGAACTCCATCCAGTTCTGGGGTCCTCAACAGAAGAAGGACATCAAACTGTTGGAGCAGGTCCAGAGGAGGACCACAAAGATGACCAGAGGGATGGAGCACCTCCCCTGTGGGGACAGGCTGCAAGAGTTGGGGCTATTCAACCTAGAGAAGAGAATGCTCCAGGGAGACCTTATAGCAGCCTTCCAGTACCTGAAGGGGGCCTACGAGAAAGCTGAGCATGGACTTTTACAAGAGCTTGTAGTGATAGAATGAGGGGAAACAGCTTTAAGCTGGAAGAGGGTAGATTTAGACTAGGTATTAGGAAGCAGTTCTTTACAGTGAGGGTGGTGAGACACTGGAACAGGTTGTCCAGGGAAGTTGTGGATGTCCCCTCCCTGGAAGTGTTTAAGGCCAGGTTGGATGAGGCCTTGAGCAACCTGGTCTAATGGGATATGTCCCTGTCCATGGTAGATGGGTCGGAACTAGATGATCTTTAAGGTCGCTTTCAACCCAAACCATTCTATGATTCTAATAGCATTGCTGGTTTAAAATTATTATTTGGCTACTGTCTACAGGATCTCACTCCTATGACTTTTGAGAGACAGTGTAAATATTCTACAGTAAATAAGTTAAAGCATTTAAATGTTGAAAGCAAATCTGTAAATGAATTTGAGTCTTATTATACCTGCAATCTAAGCACTAGATTTACCATTGAAATGGAATGTTTCCTTTTCCTTTCAGATATTTGGAGCTCCATCTTTCGATGATAAAATTTTAGAAGTTGTTGCAGTATTTGGCAGCATGCAGATGGCAGTTTCAAGAGTCATCAAACTGCAGCACCACAGGATAGCTCAGGTTTGTTTCTCACTTGAAAGCATGCAATATGGTTGGCAGCAGTTTGGGATGCTGGCAAGTGGTGGTACTCTTGATGACCAACCCTGTATACATTAGTAAAGCACTGACTTTATTTTAATTCTAATGGGTAACAAATTGTCTTCAATGATGAATGAAGTATAAAAATGCTTCATCCTTGAGACAGTCTTGGAGGGAGGCCACAGCTCCTAATAATCAACATATTTCAGGTGGCTAATCAGTTTCGTTAGTATTTATTGCTCTGCAAAATAATGCATTTGTTCTTTTCCAGTGTCGGTCAGTAAAGATCACCATACTTGGCGATGAAGGGGTTCCAGTGCAAGTTGATGGAGAGGCATGGATCCAGCCCCCAGGAGTTATCAAGATCATACACAAAAACAGAGCTCAGATGCTAACACGAGACAGAGTATGTTGCAGAAAGTGTGTTCTGAGACACCCCGTGTCTGTAATAGTTCAATTCACTTATAACATGAACAAAACGGTGCTTACGAAAGTGTTTTATAACTATTTATATATTTTTTAGTGCTATTTCTGTGTTCTTATAAATATATAGTAAGAATGGTCAAAAAAATATTTACTTCCTCCCTTCCTTCCCTTCCT
>WEIS01091407.1:0-15709 GCA_013389965.1 Todus mexicanus
TCTGCCCGTCCTGGTGACTGATCCCCGCTTCTTGCAAGCTCGAGGTGGGTGCGGAGCCAGAGGTTTCTGCACATCTGTGAACTGTGCGTGATCCAGAGCAGTGGCACACGGATGGAGGCAGGACTCGTGTCCCAGTGACCAGAGCCGGAGAGAGAAATTTGCTGTTCCATCTGTGCTGCTGACTCAGTGCCTGACGAAGTCGCTCGATATTTTATCTAGGGCAGCTTTGCAAACGGGGTGAGCTGCTCCACGTGAGCCCGGTGTTACTAAACACGCTGCTGGTTGTTTGGACAGAGAATCCCAGGAGCTGTTCTCTCACCCCTTACCCCATTCCACGTTGTTGCAGTCACCGCGTGGGGAGGAGCTGCCTTTACTCATCAGAGCAACAGCGCTAGGGCTGCTTCTCATGGTGATTTTGCAGATGGAGCTCATTTTTGCACAGTGAAGAGCACCACAAAACCTTCAGTAAAAACGGTGGGGTTTGGTTGTGTGCTCTGGGTGCCGGCCTGGCTGTCCCGAGGGACGCCGCTGCAGGGCAGCAGCAGTGGATGCTGCTCTCAGGCAGTGGGTATCAACTGGTCTTCACTGGTCTCAGAGCAGCAGTGGAGCTGAGATGCTGAATCAGGTCTGTGGTGTGTGGTGTGAGTTTAGCATGTCCCTGCTAACTACCAGCTACATCAGATTTGCCAACCTTCAGCCCAGGGGAGAGAAGTTGGCACCACTCCTGCACATTTCCAAGGCCTTTGTTTTGGGCCATAAGCTGTGCTCGGGACATAGATGAAGGAATTGATGTGGCAGATGCTGGTAACAGGTTCTAGAGATTTCTCCAGAAGAGAAGTGGATCTCTTCTATTCCTCATTTGCCTCTCCCAAACGTGGGGTGGGCCCCTTTGCCCCATTCAGGAGCGTTGCAGCCTCAGTCCGAGCAAGGCTTAGTTTGCGAGGAGCAGATAATGTCTTCTCTTAGCTCAGCATGTTCTAGCAGGAGGGAGCAGAGGTGCTTTGGGCAGCCTGCCTTGCAAAAGCAGCAGCTTTACAGCTGGATCTCAGCTGGTCTAATAGAAGATATTACCTTTCCTTACGAACCTCACGTTGCTCATATTCTCAAAGCACTGGTGTATCTTTTCATGCTGAGGAGCAGAAGGTTGTTTTCTTGCCTGCTTTCCCTGACTTCAACATCTTTGTCCTTCCAAAAGGAGTTGATATCACGTTGCTGCAGCGCTGTAGTCCTGGGCTCCAGCTGCTGGATGTGGCCAGGAGGGCTCTGGTGAGCTGGGTTTGCTGGGGGAGGAATGGCATCACCCTGTACCCTCTGTGCCAGCGCGGGCTGGCTCTGCCTCCACGAAGGTGCTTCCTCGAGCTGGCTGAGCGTAACCAGGCCAAGCTAAAGCGGGGCTGTGTTTTCCATCACTGCAAGCCTGGATGAGAGGTTTGCTGAAGAGCTGCCTTGAGGCAGATTTGCCGGGTGTGCTCTTGGCAGAGATGCAGGAGATGGTTCCCAGGACCCTCAGTGGCTTCTGCTTTCTTTCCGATAAAGTCGCAGGCGTCCATCACGTAACAGCAGAGAGGAGTAAACCAGACGGCTGCGGAGCAGGCCAGAGATGTATCCGCACGATCCCCTGTCCCTGGGCATACGTGCACAGCTGGTGCTGCGTGTGATCCTGCCCCGTACGGACACCCAGCGTGGCACGTCTGGTCCAGCAGCGCCTGCTCACCCCTCTCCAGAGCTGAAGCTCAGTCCTGCCTCTCCCCTTCCATCTCTCCTTATTCCCGTTACCCTTCCACTCATTCTTCTTGCCATTTCTGAGACGGCTTTTCCACCACGTATGTGGTTTGCTGCTCCTTCCTATAGGATGTGAGTCAGTCGTGATCTGCATTTAGTCCCCTCGCAAGGGCGGGCTGGCTGCACTCACACGTAGCCTATTGCTCCAGCAGGAATTTGCTTACTGGGAGCCGTGTAGTCCCATGGGTACGGGGCTGGGTGGAGGCTGAGGAAACCTGAACCTTGTTGCCATCTGCCCCGGCAGGCCGCTGGTCACCGGGTAAGTCTCTTCCCCTCTCCGTATCTCCGATTTTCCCCATCTGTCCAAGGGACAATGCCACTTCCCTCTTTTGTCAAATAATTAACAACTATTGATGGAAAAAGGCTGTTAAGGAGCCATGCGTCGTTAGGACTTGGACTGCACTTTACATTGTTGCAGGGTTGTAATTTCTTCCCTTTCTGCCGGAGTGTTTTCGTTGCGCTACAGACTGAAAAAAAAACATGGAATAAGGAAAGGGAAAGGGGGGGAGTCGTGGAAAAGACAGCGCCGAGGCCAGGAAATATGTATGGCAAAGCAGGAATTAGGGCAAAGGATATTTTGTTTTGTTGCGCTTTAATGTAGCTTCAAAAGCAATTAATTGAAAAAGGAAGAATTAACACATTTCAAATGCCTTTTTAATGATGCATTGAAGCCAGCAGCGGACATGCCAAATTTCACACTGGCTGCCCGTTCCAGAACCCAATTTACAATAAACTCCTGGAAACCAGGCTGCGGGATGGAAAGGCACTTGGCTCGCTCGCTAACTCCTGCTTGGGCCGCAGGCTGGCAGGGCACCGAGGACAACCGAAAGGCCTTTCGGGAGCCCTGCTCCCTCCTCGCTGCCCTGGCCGGTGCCTCGGCAGCGACGTTCTCTGGGAGCTGCTCCGTCCCTTGCCGAACGTACCGGGGGAGAGGAGCCGGAGCATGGGGACTCTGGCATGGGGAGGGATGCTCAGAGGGGGCAGCACCGCAGCTCCCAGCGTGGTTATCTGGGCTGGTAAATCACCAGTGGTGTTTCTGCTCCGTGGCTTTGTTATGGGAACATTGATCTGTTGCTGGGATTAACCTCTCAGAGTTTCCAGTGGGTTGGTCTCACAGTTATTAATGAAACTGGCTGGAACTTGTGTTGACCTTGGCAGAGGCCCCAGTTGGCTTGGAGGTAACTGGCAAAAGCATAATCTCTAATTGAGTAATCCAGCGCTGGGGGAAGGGAGCGGAGGGGGTGGAAACGCAGCAGTGCTTTGAACTGGGAGAGCCGCGGCGCTCCGACGGGATGCGTAGGCGTGGAGCGCTCCGAAAGGCGCTGAGCGCAGCGGCCGCCAAGGGAATTAGCCAGCAAAAGCGAGGCGGCATCTCAGTTCCCGCACCCTGGGCTGCCTCTGTCAGAAACCAGCCCTGAATTCCAATGCCTCCCCATGATTTATTGCCTCGGAACAATAGCGCGGAGGGGCTGGAAAATGAAACGAGGCTGCGAGCATCAGCCGTCCCCGGGCGCGTGTCCTCCCGTAGCCTCCCAGTCTGCGGCACGGATTGTGCTGGGCTCTCCCTTCCCTCCTGGGGGGTTGTTTTCCGCTTGGGAAAAAGAGTTCTGGGCTTGTTACTGGGGTTTTGATGAACGTCTGCGAGCTGGGACCCAGCGGCAGAGCAGGGCTGTCCCCTTTGGCCGTGTGCCTCCGCCGCTGGAGAAGGAGCCAGTTCCTTGGCCAGCTGTGGCTGAGGCCACATGTGGTGGGGAGGGGTGGCTGCCAGCGAGCCCAGAGAGACACCCGGGCAAGAGGGATCCTGCAGAGCCAGGGGAGCAGCGATGGAGAGGAGGAGACACAGCGGTGCCAGCAGCGCCCTGCTGCTCGCTCCGGGTTATCCAAAACCGCTTCTTGGAGGAGCGGACTGCCATGGAAATGGCTCTAACCTCAACTCCGAGCCTTAAAATGAAACAATTTTAGTGTGTACAAACATTCCTACGTCTTTCCTGCTTTTGTCCCCCTTCCCGTTGGCGAACAGCGTTTCTTACTGACTCTCCTTGCAGCCGCCTGGGCCGGGAGCCAGGCTGGGCCCTCCCTGTGGTCCCGAGGCTGGTGGTGCACTTGGTTGACCATCAGGAACGAGCGATGCGGGGTTGTGGAGTTCAGCAGCTGTGGGAGGATCCTCCTGCGCCGCCTTCGACGCTCGCCCATCTGCCGCGCGGTTGCTCACGCTGTCGACTTGCGCCCGATAAAAATCTGATGGCAAAACCGATTGGATGGGGTGGGGGAGGGAGGGAGGACTTTGCGTTAGGGCAGCGATGATTCAAAGCTATTTCTGGGAAGATGAGGGAGATGTTGGCATTCTCTGTCATTCCAAACATATTTAAAAGCTGAAATATTTGCATTGTTCGCGTTGTCACAGCGCAAACACTTCTGGCTGGGTTTCTCCCTCCCCCTGCTTTCCTCCCTGCTCCGAAGAGCGTTTCCAAATGGCAGGAGGATGAGTGTGAGTGTGTTGAGCCCCAGAGGAGCCTTGTATTTGGAATGGGATGCTCCATCCCATGAACACGGACCATTTCATTTGAAAAGCAGAGCCTGTATGTTAGGCGCTGCATAGTCCTTGTGAGACGTTCAGCTCCACCAGCCAGCCCTGCGGCAGGGGGTAAAGGGAAGGAGCTCCATGATTGACAAGACAACTGATTTTATTCCGTTTTTCAACTGAAATTCCTATGGCTGAAGAACCAAACTACGGTCTGAAAGACTCGGATGTGACAGGGAAAACCTTTGTGGGCTGTAGGAACGCTCTGAAGGCAGGATCTAAAACCTGAGCTTGACCTTCCCCAAGCTGCCTGCAGCCCCAACTCTCCCTTGCCCTGGTTGCTCCAGCCCCAGGCAGCCCCCAAGCCCCGGGGAGCAGGGCTGAGGCTCAGCACGGCTGGAAAAACGACGGGCGAACCGCCGGCGCCTCGAGCGCAGGTTGTTGTTTCGCACTTGTTCGGCTCGTTTGCGGTGATCGACATCCAAAACAACCTCCTAAATTGCCTTTCAAGCCATAGCGGCGGCGAAGGGCAGCGCGATAAGGCTGGCTGCTTCTCGGGAGCCTGCTTCATCATTTACATAATTGGACTTTTCTGTTCCATTCAGTCAATATTACACGGCTCGCGCAGTGCGGCGCCTCACCTGATCTGCTGGAGGGGAAAGAAAGTCTCTTGACTTTGTGTGCCTCACCTCCGTAATGAGAAGAAATACTGCCAGCGTTTCCTGCAAGCTGTGGGTCTGCTCTGTGGGCTCATGGAGATTTTTCTTCTCCGTCTTTGAAGTGTTTGTATGTGTTAGGCGGTTTTTTTCTTTACTAATAGCAAGGATTCTTACGTGCCCTGTTAGGTCCGGAAAATCTGCGACAGCAAAGGTAGTTTGCTACTTCACTTTGCCAGGCTTCAGGTGGTATTTAAGAGGTGGGGTTGTTGTGGCAGGAACCAGCACCAACCTCCTTGTGTTGTTCCAAAGCATGGATCAGGAGGGCTGTGCTCCAGCTCCTGATGGATCCAGGCGTGCTCTAGGATGAGGTACGTGGTTCTTCCCACAGCTCCGGTGTCTTCTCCGTGAACATACAGCCCTGAGCACATTTTTGGTGCTGTACTTTTCCATGGTTACGAAATGCAGCCCATCCATGGGTCTGACTCACGCCACGAAAGCACCCAGGGAGTTGTGACACCGACCGGATTAATTTTGCGCGCCGTGTTTTGAGGAGGAAGAAGGTATTTCATCCTCAAACCTTCCTTCCCGACGCCAGGCAGAAAGCCGTGGAGGAGATGCAGCAGCAATCGATGGTGTTTGCCTGCGGCTGCTGGAGGGGATGGAGTTGGGGGAGTGATTTCAGAGATGGATTTGGCAGAGACGAGTTGCTGCTCTTTGTGCCTGTGGTGATGGAGCTGTAATAACATATTGAACATGGCAACAGCCCTTGCTAAAGCTCCGTGACTTCATGTCCGTGCCTTGTGGAGCCTCGTCTCATAACAACACCCTTAGCATCGATAACAAGAGAGGAGCTGTTCAGTGCCGAAGGGCCTCGTTACAACCGCTCGCTGAAAACCTTTCTTTTTGGACCCCAACCTGCTTTTTAAACAGAAAGACTCTTTGGCTGTGTTTTAGGCAGAGAACATGCAGAAGGTTTTCTGGCTTGCTTCGCCACGAGATGCTCTGCAGCTTCGTGCTGCGTGGGGGGGTGACGGACACTGGTGTGCATCAGGAACGCTGGCTGCGTGCTCGGCGAGCAGAGAGGGGTTGTTTTAGGACAGGCTGACAGGCCCTTGGCTTGTTCCGCTGCTCTCGAAAAATGTAATTCTAATTCTTGGCACCTTTTTCCAGGCGGCTGAGGAGCGGGAGCGCGGCGGAGCCTGCTCCCTCTGCCCTTGGAGAAGGGCTTTTACCCTGCGGCAGAGCTGGCTCGGGGCGGGAGCCGTGTCCTCTGCCCTACCCTGGGTTGGGGAATCAGAAATGAGAGGGGGGGAGAAGCAGCACGGGATGAAATGACCTGCACCACCTCCTGGCAGTCCTGACCTAGATCTAGTTATTCTTTGGTCATCTTAGTGGTCTGACCGGGCACCGTCTGCACGTGGCAGTGTTCAGCCCAGCTTCTGCTTGCCTCCATCCCAGCCAAGGACTGGCAGCCCCTTGAATTCTGCACCCGGCGCTTTTCCCTCGGGCTGCGGGGGAAGATGGGAGCGCTGGCAGTGTCCAGCAACAGAGGAGGAGCTGGGCAGCAGACGTGGGGTTGCCTAGTGCATGATGCCCCCTTTCCGAGGGGTTCTCCCAGGGCTGCAGAGCTCCCAGTGCACGCCAGCAGCAGGTTTCTCAGCTGCCTCGGCACTTAATCACCTCCTCTGCTTGCACAGGAACACTTCCTAGGCCTGCCTTTGAGCAACCTGCTCTGATCGCTACCCTGACAAGGGACGTGGCTGATTTTTCCTCCTCCCAAACCAAGCGCAGGCTTTTATTTCAGGCTGGTTTTCAGGTCCGCGCCGTTTTATCTCCTGCCAGCCAGCCCAGCTGTGACGTGGAGCAGATTGCCCCCAGGAGCCGCTGCGTTTGTGCCTCGGCCGCGGGCAGAGCGGCAGATGGAAACGCAGCAACCTTAGGGTCTTTCAAACACTCAAAGCTGCCTAAGAATAGGCAGGTGGGCGCCTATAAATACGGGGTGCGCGTTAGATGAATGGCTCTCGGCGTATTCGGAGAGGGGTTTGTAAATTCCTGGATCCATGAATGTTTCATGGGGATGGAGCTTTTCACAGATCTTTTAAGTTTGAAAAGCCTGCGTGGTTTTATATATCCACCCGCACACATATACGCTGCCTCATATACTTGCACGCTGGTTTTTTTTTTTCCAAGGCTTCTTCTAGCTTGCGCTGTTCAGCGATCCTGCCTTCAGCAGCCACGCGGAGAAAGGCTGAAGAGTCTCGAGCAAAGCTAAATATTGATTTGAGTCGATCTGGGTGCACTTGGAGACATCAGCGGTGTTCATGAATACAGCATAATCGCTGATCGGAGCAGGGAAATTTCATCAGAAAGGCCCCAAAAGGGAGGTTTATTATTGCTTTCTTCCAAATGCCTGAATTTTATTAGCTTCAGTCATTCTTGGCAGGGCAGCGGAATGGGATTTTATAGTTAGCAAAGGAAAAGTAAACACAGTAATCATTTCACAGCCCCGTGCCTGCCAAACCAAGATGGAAATTCCAGCCTTGGTGAGAAGCTGCTGCTTTGCTAACAGGTAATAACAGATTCACTGTGGGCTTATTCTTGCGATGGGAGCTGAGATGTTCGGTTTCTCCCCTGTAACAACCAGGCCCAGAGAGGCTGAGGGGATGCTTCGTGTTTTTCTGCAGCAAGAGCCTGGGCTGAACTTTGCATTTCGAGTGAGCGCCGTGAATATTTGAGATTAGAGATGGTCCTTCAGCCCTGAGCTTTTGGGAGCTGCTTTATCCTGTGCTCTTGTGGATATTTGGCCTTTCCTTGGTCGGTCTTGTTCTGACCGCAGAGCTGAGCGGTGCTCAAGGAGTGTCGTGCTTGAGACACCGCGATGGTTCCTACACCCTGAGATTGTCTCTTATGATGAAAAAAATCTCCAGATAAATCCCAGACTCTCATGAAAGGTTTCTTTGGCGTGTTTTTCTGGGCTTGTTGAGGAGGAGGGCTGGGCTGATGGCTCATGTCTGGACCAGCACCGCCCGCGTTTCCTGCTACTAGGGATGTTATTTCCTCCCACCTTCCTGCCCTGCTGGCCGTGGGGATGGGGATGGAGCTGATGGCGCTGGGGCTGGTGGTGCTGGGGCTGGGGCTGGTGGCGATGGCCGGTGCTGCTGCCATCCCTGGGACTCAGGATGTGGCCTCCTGACGGAAAAACAGGCGGAGCAGCAGAGGAAATGGCTCCTCAAAACAAGCGGCGAATGTCGAGGCACCCCCTTCCACGTGTCTGCACAATTATTAGAACAATAAACCATTGAACGCGGCCGGCGTCTGGCTCTGATTGATGCTGCAGCTGACGGTGGCTTTGCACTAGCCCTGCTCCCCGGTCAGCACGTATCCTGCTCGCTGTGTCGTGCCTCGCTCCGTGCAATGCATGTGGCCGTGCCCCATATCCCCACAAGTGTCCCGGGGTGCTTGGGACCGTGGCTGGTGCGTGTTTGGTGTGTCCAGGATGACTACCAGGCTGCTGGTGGATGTCTTAGGCAGTGGAGGTATTGTCCCTGCATATGTCGGGGATGACAGTTTGGAGGGTACGGGACCAGCACCTGCTTAAAAGGGAGGTCCCAAAATAAAGGGGGGAATTAAACAGGCTTCGTGGCGTGTCGGGGACAGGTGAGGCCACAAAAAACTTCATTAAAAGCCAAGACGTGTTCTTTCAAGGGAAGGGCTTCCCCCTCCACCCCAAAGCACGTTCTTTACGTTGGTTAAATGTTTTTCAGAAGCCCCTGAGCAGCTGTGAGCCTTGTTTTTCACGCTTAAACAAGTTTTCCAGTGCAGCCATTTCGAAATGGCAGTGGGATCAGCATGGGCTCCTCATGAAAAAACTGCTTACTGTTTCGGTCTCAGCCCGGGAAGTTCAGAGGTCAGGTTCACTTGTGACCCCCGTCTGCTTCCAGACCGCTCGGTTCAGATCTCCTGTGTGTGTTTGAGTCTCACGAGATGTGTGTGTGTGTGTACTGAGATGTTCTCCTAGAAGTAAAGAGACTTTGCTGGCAAAAATTGAACTTCTGGGATCTTCCTAGATTTTGGGGGCTGGGGAAGCCTTTGGAGTCTTGCCATTAAGTCCGGTTTTCTTGCAGTCTTAGAATTTCTGTTTTGATACCCTGCTTTGTATTCCTGAGAGCACAGTTCAAATGAACCTAGGCATTAAGAGCCCCTAAAGCCATTAGAGCAATGAAGTGGTGGTGGCAGTTGGCGAGGGGAGTTCAGTGGATTGCTGTAGGAGCAGTAACTTCTGGCTTTGGAGCTGATGCAGCTGGAAGAGGCGCCGCTGGGAATGAGCAGGAGTTTGTTGCTGGGACCCATCAGCCTGTACTGGGAGTCCCCAAGGAGTTGGTGGTGGCCTTGGCTTGGTGCAGCGGCTCTCGCGCGTAAGGGGAGCTTTGGGTTGGTCCCACCAGGCACCTCAGCTGCTGCTCAAACCATCTTAGGTGCTGTTTGCGTTTCCTTTCTCCATCAGCCAAGCTCCTTCTCAGTAGGCAGCTCAGCCTCTGGGATGTGGGGAAAAATAATTTGGCGGTGGTTGAGCGGGTAGAACGGAGGGAGGGAGCACGGGCAGCCCTGAGGTGTGTCTTACTTGCGGCGGTGGTTAAATAGAGCTGTCTTCATGCATTCCCTTCCCTCCCTCTCAATCTGATGCCCCTTCAAGCCGATATTAATACCGTGTGCCGGTCCTGATTAACTCCTGACAAATCCCCTCTCGACAGGGCCCTGCCCTGAATGGACCCCGCTTGGATTTGCATGGCTGAGGAGTCCCTGCTGCTCCTCTGCCTCCTTCCTCCTCCCTGCCAATAGGAGGAAATTTAAATGTTTCTGAAGAGCGACATTTCCATTTCAAAAGCTGTTCGCTCAAGTGCGTCTGGAGTGGGATTTCTCTCCCCCCCACTCCTCTCTGAATGGGCGCTTTAGAAGTCTCATTTCCTCTGCTTGATAACACCACGCTGAGAAGGGCTTTTGTCTTTTCATTTCCCCTCAATTTTTTATTTTTCAATAAGTGAGGTTTGTAAGAAGCTGCTGCGGTGGATTTTCCATGTGCTGGAGGATGCACCTGGTGTCACCCAGGGACTGAGCTGGAGCTTCCTGGGGTGCAGGGCAGGACCTGCTCCCCAGTTGAGCAGACACCAAACAGGGGGTGCACCCTTCAATCACCCCGCTAAGGCTCCTGCTAGCAGAGGAGGGGGTTTGCTGGGCACATCCAGGCTGTGGAGCACTGCGCTGCTCCTCAGGGCCGTGCCAAGCAAAGGCTGATGTGTCCCAGCACCCACGGACAGCACTGGGTGTGGCTGGTGCGGAGCCCAGCTCAGGATCTGGCCCCGTATTCACAGCACAGGCCGCTGCGGTATCTTTAATCGTGCTGACTTGTTGCCCACCTGCTTTTGGGCTGGTGTAGCTCTGCCAGTCGGGGTAAAACGATGGGGTTTTGATGCGATGCTTAGTGGAGGGCAGCTGCAGGTGGGTGCAGTGGCCTGGGTCCTGCTCCTGTGGCACTGGCGTGTGCTGGTGCAGGTGCCGTCACCCTCGTGCAGTGGCATCGGCCCCCTCGAATCCTCGGTTCAGGATTGAGCCCCTCGCTCCAAGAAGGACACGGGCTGGAGCGTGTCCAGAGAAGGACGGTGAAGCTGGTGACGGGTCTAGAGCACAAGGCTGGTGAGGAGCTGCTGAGGGAACTCATTAAATTAAAATAATGGTGGGTGGCTAAGATGTTCAAAGGGACAGAGTAGGTGTTACGTTCTTCTGGGGTTTGTCGGGTTGGGCGGCACGGTGCTTCCCAGGCTGCTGGAAGAGGTTTGGGAGCTGGGCATCCCCAGGCAGGGGACCCCTCTTGCCTCCCTGGAGGTGTCCCCAAAGAAACTCCCTGAGCAGCAGGTACAGGGAGAGAGACAAAAAGAGCCCGTGGCAATTATTCAGAGGTTCCTGTGAAACCTGCCTGAAGTCGGCTGGCCCTAGGGAAGGCGAGGGTGGTTTGAGCGCAGTGAGCGGCTGCGTTGCTGGGAGGAGCAGTGGCTGGCTCTGCCATGAGCTCCCTTCACCTTCACAACGCGGTTCTGCGGAGCCGGGAGGTGCTAACCCCAGCACCCTGGCCGAGCACCAAATTGGGCAATTAAAAATCTGCCTCCCTGGCTTCGCTCTTAATGTAATCGGAGGCGTTTTTCACAGCTCGCTCCTCTTTAAGAGACATCAAACAAGCGCTCGCCGCCCCCCGGTTTGCTCCTCCCGAGCGTTTTGGTGAGCTCGGGGCAGCCCCCTCCTTCTGGCCTCCATCAATTCAAGGAATGTCCAGGTCCCTCAGGTCATGGTTTTGAGCTCCTGGTGCAGGACTGAGGTGCTTTTAAGCCGAGGGGTTCTGTGCCGGGTGCCTTCTTCAGGCAAACCTTCACCTAGTCAGTGCTGTAATATGGGGGTGGTTTTCCATCACCGTAAGCCATCGCCGTGCCCTAAAGAAGTGGGTTTGCTCCTCCAACTGAGACATGGGGGTTTTTAGAAATAAATCTGTGACTCTAAGAGAAGACCAGTGAAATTCCTCTCCTCTGTATCCCAGCTTCTTTGTCCTCCCTCTATTTGCTGACAGCATCAGAATATTGTCTTGTTTAGTGCCCAGGACAAGCTCCATCTCGTGCCGAGTGGGTCACTGGCTGCTTTTCTTCATCCTTATCACTTGGTGGGTGGTCTCAGGCTTTACCTGCTGTCCAAGCCACCACTCCTGCCGTTATTCACCTCTCGTAGCACAATTGCTGTTGGCCCAGAGCGTTCCACATGTGCTGCTGGGGTCCTTCCAGCTCAGCTCTTTCCTTCTTACTCCAGGCAGGGTGTGATACCTGACCCGGAGCTCTCCAGGACCCCTCTCTGCTCTCTTGCTCAGTTCAGAGTCGTTCCCCTGGGCAAGCACCAAAATGAGATTTTGATTAATTTCTTTACTTTTTTTTTTTCCTCCTCTCTCCTCCTCTTGGCCACTTTTTCAGAGTTAGCAAAAAAGCGAGTCGCTGGCACAAGAGCAGCCTTGCCAGATGTATCAACTACGGCGAAGATGCTCAAAGAAAAGATTCCCAGAATCTTGCTGAACGTTGCAGAAAGGCGCATTTTCCTGTAAACTCGTTCTTGGAAGCGGCAGAGTTGTTTTGGCTGAAATTTACTATTTAGGAAAAAGAAAAAGCGGAAAAAAAAAAACCCAGAAAACAAGAAGCCCCAAAAATGCCTGAAGAGAATAATCAGCCTGGAAAATTTCAGTCCAGACAGTTCATGTTTTAACAAAACGAGGGGCAGCTGAAAACGCGGCCGCGCAGAATAGGCGGCGTCTGGCAGTTCCCGGTGAGAGGTGGAGCGCTGAGCTCCTCTTCAGAATGAGTAGGACGGGTAGGTGAGAATTCACGGCTCTTGCCAAGTCAGCGGGGAATGTGCGTGTTCAGGGCAATTATCATCCACTAATGGGGAAAAGCAGGAAGGTAATTAAAGCAGCAGCATCCATTTGCGGGCGGAACGCCTTGGGCTTCGGTGGGAGTTCGCCTGAGGAAGGTTTTCCCCATTCGACCCGTTATTCTGAGTCCGTCAGCCAGGTTTGCTGGTGCTTCTGGAATGGTCGGAGCCAGAGGCAGCGTCTGTTCAGATGACGCACTACGGAGCGGCTTTTTCTCAGCACAAGCAAGTTTTGCAAGACCAGATCGTAGGCTTTGGTTAGTGCGTTGAGCTGCAGCTCTCGCTGGCGAGGTTTTACCACCCTCGTAAATCTGCTGGGTGGGGGTGGGGAGGGGAGGGTCAGCATTTGGTACTGGTTTTGCAATTAAATTGCTTCAAGCTGTTGAAACATTGGGGAAGTTTTTTGACCTACTTTCGTGCAAGCTTAGAAATTGTTGGGATGTTTTTCTGCCCTGGCTGCGTGGAATTCGGCTGGATTACAGGGGAAAGGAATTTCGTAGGCCTTGTCGTAAAGTCACAGATTTATTTAGAAAGAGGGGAAAAAAAATAATTAAAAAAATCAGCTTTGTCTTCAGACATCTCCTTAAGTCTCCAGCTTCAGGAATCCCACGTGAGAGCACGTACTGGGCTGCGCGTGGTAGAAGCAAGCCCTGCTTGGCTCATCCCCTTCCCTGCACGTGCCGTGGGGACGGAGGCAGGAGGTGGGTGATGCTTCGGTCCCGCACGTGGCATCCTCTGGGTGCACTGGTTGCCTCTGTGGTACCCCCAGGCACATGGACAAACCCTCTTGGNCAAGCCCACTCTTGGTTCGTGGGGTTTTCTTTGGGAGAGGAATTAATCCGAGCCCAATTTGAGCAGCCCCTGCCTGCTCTGGCGATCTCCTCCAGCCCATGAGGTGTATGAGTGGGCAGGAGTTGGAGATAACACCTCTTAATTCCTCCCGGTGCTCCTGCAGAAAATGCCGCTGCCGGCTGATAGTTAGAAAGCAAACGGGCTCTGGAGGAGGTGATGTCGGCACCCCCAGGTCTCTGTCCTGGGCTTAGGGGAACATCACTAATGGTCTGGTTCAGAAAGGCAGAGAGAGAGACCGGGACTTACCAGGGGTGATGTGTTGGGCAAGCCCTGTGGTGTCCAGCTAGAGATCTAGAGGGTTGTCCCAAGCAAGCAGCTCTGTTTGCCCAGTATGCACCAGTGCCACGCAGGCTCTGCCGGAGGCTTTGAAGCTCCACCAGGGTAGTTTTGAAGAGGCAGCCGGTGCGGTCCAGGGATCAGAAAGGGATAAAATGCATTTTGCAGCAATAGTTAGATCCCGCCAACTCCCACAGCAAACTGGGAGCATTGTGAAATGGGTCAGTAGTGCAAAATGAAGAGGAGACGATGGTCTGGTGCAGGTTCCAGCATGTCCTGGGACCGGAACTGGTGTTCCCACCATCTTTTCACGTGTGTACCCAGTTGCTGGTGTGACTGAAGGCGGGGACGTTGGGTGTCTCTGGAGGTTTATTTGCTCTGAAGAGCAAATCAACAGGCAGATCCTTTTTCTTTCTCTTCTCTCCCATGTCTTTAAAGCCACTGCCTGGCGGTTTGTAGCAGGCTTGCTCCGTGAATGTTATCTACGTTAGGAATAAAAGCGCATAGAAGAAACCCACCCTCAAATCCTGCCCTTGCTCTTCGATAGACTCCTGGGTGATAATTGTTTTCTCCACTGCCAGCATCTCCTCTTGCTGCGGGAAGGTTTCTGCAGCCTCTGCCCCCTGCTCGCCCACCCTTGTTATCATACAAATCACATAATAATCGGGCCGGGGATAAACAGGAGCTACAGTAGCTGTTAGCTGGGTATAAAAACAAATCACATGGAAACGGTATAATTACGGAGAAAATATCAACTTGAGTAATGCAGTAATTGTTTTCTTCCCTCCAGCAGATTTATCCCAGCTCTCCCGGCTCACGCTGGTTTCGAAGTCTGTGACTTCACGTTAATAAGAAGAATTTCACGTTTCCCACTGCACTTGTTGAGAGCCTGGCTCTGATGCTGTCTGAGGCGGAGGAATATATATCTTGAGTGGCTTCTTGAGAGCGTGAGGAAACAGAGCACTCCTTAAAGTATCTCTGTCTATTAGACTCTTGTCTTTGCAAACCTCTTTTCAACCCATTTTTGTGATTTAGAAGAGGGGCTTCTTGTTGCCAGGCGTGAATCTGGGAGCTCTGCCTCTTGGACTTCACCACTGCGCTGGCAGGATTCTTTTTTAGCCTTCAGGTTTGTTTTTTCCTTCCTCTTGCTGTTTGTCATCTCCTGTATTTAGAGAGGAGCTTGTGAAATGACAGTGACCAGTGAGTGGAGGTCCAGGGGCCTTGCCTCTCTCTATTGCTGTAATCAGCGCTTGATACCAGATGATGATGGTTTTTGTGCTGTGACTTGCAGCCGTTGCCCTTACTCAGCTTCGCTGCTGTCTTGCTTCAGATTCTGCAAGGTAAAAAAAAAATAAACGTGTATCAGAAATCAGGTTTCCAAAGGGTTTTGTGCCAAGTAGGAGTGGAAAGATGCCCCGTCTTGGTTATTGGCAGACGTGAGATAATATCTTCTGTTCCGCGTGCTCAGAGTTTTTCTCTCCTGCATTTTTGGCAGGTAGCTTGATTTCCTTCAGAAAAACCTCCCCACCTTCAAACCCCTGCCACTTCCCCTTCCCATGCCTTAATCTGAATGAGGTTTCATGAACACTTAATTTATCTTTTGCTTCGTGTGGTTGTCCTGCTCCTCTGGGCTTGAAAAAAGACGACTGACCCAAACCACCAAAAACCCCTCAAAACCCCACCCGGCTGTGGAAAACCCAAAGCCTTCCTGCTGCAGCAGACTGACCATTTTTGGTGCCTAATGCTGGGGAACTAAACCAAGACAGGATCTGCTCTTGGGGGATTCTCCAGAAACCTTTGATGTTCTTCTAGTTTCTCTTCTGAACGGATGCTGGGAACAACCAGCTTAGCTTTCTGGTTCCTTTGTGCTCTTAGGGCACAGGTTAGCGAGGAAGGGGTCTCAGGTTGCTCCTTTGCTTTCTGTCCCTTGATGGCAGCAGTGGGAAGGGTGTCGATGCCTTCAGGCTGCACCCAGCAGTGGTTCCTCCGTGGCTGGCTTGATGTCTCCTTCAGCTAGAGCAAGATTTAGCAGGGGAGAGGAGGAAGGCGCCAGTAAAGGGTGCGGTGTCCTGAGACATGACCATTTTTACTGGGAAACACCCTCTTTTGCCTCCCCTTTTTCCAGCTTTAGAATAGAATCATACAGTAATTAAGGCTGGAAAAG
>WEIS01091416.1:0-12204 GCA_013389965.1 Todus mexicanus
TGGACCTTGCCTCAGAGATTCACACGCACACCCCCCCCACACAAAGCCCACTCCCCACCCGACACACACACTCCCCACCACTACTTACTATGTGCTTTGCCTTCACCTCTGGCAAATTAACTTAAATCCCCTGAGGTGAATCACTGAATCATCAAATCCTCAAGGTTGGAAAAGACCTCCAAGATCATCAAGTCCAACCTTCTACCCAACACTTCCATGGTCACTAGACCATGCTCTGAAGTGCCACATCTACTCGCTTTTGAGTACCTCCAGGGATCTACTTACTTGTTTTCCTTGGAGACCTTGAGGACCTCTTGGACCTACGGGACCCTGTTGAAAACATAACTTGTTAAATACTGGAAAACACCCTTTCCTAAGAAACATTCATCCTATAAAGACAGTAAAATTATCTGATAGTGATCTCCAAGACAATATTTCTATAGTCAAATCCTCTGAAAAACTTTTACTCAGGGGACTGATGTTAGGAAATTCAAAAGTGCATAGAAGGAAAATCTTCAAACTCAAAAAGCCACAGTGGTGAAAATTCACCAGCAGCTGAAAAGGTGGGCTTCATTGCTTTCTGGAACCTCGCAATCTTTGGAATTAGTCAGAATAATGGGGTTGCCTGCATAGCTTCACTGAGAAAATATAATAACAGAACAGAGTTGGGGAGAATAATCTTCCCTTGAAGGGAATCTCATTACTCAGATTAATCTCAAAATGGAATCGATGACAAAATAAATAGATGCTGATGTTCTCAGCCATGAACAGCACAAGCAGCCATGGAAGGGCATATTTTCATGAATCATACAAACCACCAAAACAGCTTCCAAATGGTTGTGGTTTGTTATAGAAAAACGAAGTTTTCCTTTAAAAACTTCATGAGATTTTTAGGAAAAATCTCATGCTTAATTGTAATTTATACTACGAAGTAAACACGATCTTGTCTGAAAGTAATTCTCCTGCTTATAAAAATGCAAAAATATAGCGGACAATAACTTGCATTTTGACAGGGGCTCAAGATTTATGACCTCTACACACAATTAATTATTTTTTACTGATTTTTACAAAGTAAATGTAGAAGAGTTAGTGATAGGCCATTTAAAAATTATAACCAATATCAAAAACAAACCAAAAGAGGTTATCAGAGAACATGATGAACCAATGCAAAGATGGTGAGTGCCAACTGACTTCAGCAGGTGCTGTAAGGCCTTACAGAGATCCAGATATTGAAAAATATCTTGAAATATATGCTAAAACTTGAATCATATTTGGGAGTGACAAAAGAAGAGGCAGTACAAGATATGCAATGTGTCAAGACAAATTGAGTGAAAGGATTACAAAAACTGATGAAAGGCAATTAAGTACGTAGGACAGACTTTTAAAACAAATCCTTGTACGTGTGCACAGCAAATTCAGTGAAGAGGGACATTCTATGATGTTCTTTGAAGAAATCACTGCAACTAAGGCAAAACATGAGATTATCTTTAAAACCTTTCAAATTGTATTGAAACTGAGTTTGAAGGTTACTAGTGGGGACTTGGAGGGATAAGACTCAGGCAGGTAAACTCATGGGCAGTATAATCATTGAACAATGGTTTCCTTAAGAATGAACATTAAAAATAACAGCAGAGTGTAACAGTATCTTCAAGATATCACAGCGTGATAAATACATGTAATGAAAACAGATAAAATTCAAAAACAACCCCAAGAGTTCTAGCAGAGGCAGCTTAGGGTGGTGAAACAGCTTTCAGACATGGTAAACAATTTCACTGTTACCATTAAGTCTCCAATGCACTAAAAGTAAAGGACATTACCTGAACAGCGAGAGATGCTAATGATAAAACTGAACCCACTGGAGAAATAGAATGTCTGTCTTAAAATAATGAAGTACAGCATTCAGTTAACAGCTGGTTTCAGAAATATTTTTAAATTACTGCCAAAAATAACTATCTCTCATGTCGCAATGTGAAAAGAAGCTTTCAAAGTTTCATATTTGTTGATTCTGTTTTTGTGTTATACCTGACGCTTTTCAGTTTTTGTGCAGTGACTCAAGAGAAAAACATGAGCCTTTTTTTCCTGAACTTTTCTGTTGGTAGCTGCTATATTTTACATGGAGGGAAGGAAGACAACAAGAAAGCTAGAGGTGGGAAAAAACCAAACTTTCACATAATAGAAGAATATGTTTTCACTTTTTTCCAGGTTCTAGAGACATAGGAAGTTGAGGAGGATGAATTCCCCTTTGAGCTTTTGCATATGCACTCTACTTCCACCCTGTTCTACAGTACAGGGTTAATCTGGTCTTACCACTGAACCAGGCATCAGTCCCATCTGACTACCAAGTCCAGATTTCTCATCCAGTCCTGCCATCTGAGCTGAAAATGGCTGAAAAAATAAGATGGATGGTTTTAGTTGTCAGTCATTTTGACGGTTCATAAAGCTAAAATCCATGCAACCGCATCTTCATTATTTACATTGACTTTGCACCACTAAGAACAAAAGTCTTGTTGTAATCATTAAAACAGAAGTTGTTTTTCCTGTAAATTTGAGACGGTTTAAGGCTTCATAGACCAGTTGAATGCATCATATTGTCTACTTACTATTCTACTTCTACCCTCACTTGGATATTAAATGAATGAGAAAATTACATAAAGAGAGGAAATCCTCCCATGAAATTAATTAGATTTTTTTCACCATCTTCAAGTTTAAATCACACCATAACTTCACCTGTAATACTCCTTCATGTCTTCTAAGCCTTTCTTCTGTTTTCACTTATTGTGCTTCAAGTTCAGAAATAGCATAAGGTAAATAGAAATACAGCTGATTTTACAATTTCCATGTAGAATTTTAGGTGTGTTGCCTTTATCAAGCAAAGTTGGAGGTCACTGCTGTGACAAATGAGTTAGAGCTGGGAGAACCTTCAGTGCTCTCCTTCCACAAGCATGTAGTTGAAATCAACAGTTTTCTTTTGCTTCGTTCAGAGCCAGATCCTCCCTCATGGCTCATTCTCAGTGGCTGAGAAGGAGCAACACAAATGTGCATTCAAGTCTTCTAAGACTGACAGTTTGTACCACATCAGTTTGGTCCCCGAACACATTTTCTGCAAGGTTGGAGATGGCCTAGCCTCAGAGACAGGAGTACAAACCACAAATGTGTTAGATCTCTGGCTGCATCTATGCTTTCATATTTTCTGTGGAAATCTATGAAGGATGGTGGTCTAACACACATCTGGTGCTTCTATGATTCCAAAGGATTTCTCTGTGCTGAAGATATTTATTTGGGCTGATCCTGACAGATTCAGATCTATTTGGAAAAGTAGTTAAGTCAAGAAGTGCTGCCAAATCTTGCACACTCTTGGCCTAACATGAATACTTTAGCTTATTGTCAGTATAACTGTTGTTTTCAGTAATATTGCAGGCACAATGGAGTGAGAAATCAAAAAGGTCTCTTCCAAACAGCAATGAATGTGTAACTGAATATACCTGAGAAATTCAAATATGTACTTCACAATCAATAAAAACTAGTGATCCATGGAATTAGGGGGGGAATGAGAAAAAAGTCTTGCAGAACACCACTCTATCTTTTGCTGGTTAACACCGCTTTTCACAAACAGTTCCTTACTTAATCTTTGCAGTGTTGACTTGACCCAGTCTAGCAAGTAGTATTTTTAACCACATTTTAATTTCTCTCATTTGTTATTCTGTTATTTTTAATTCACCTTACTTTCTCTTTTCTGTATTCCTAATTTGGTACAGCAGTTTCCCTGTATTATTACCCAGATGTCTCGGGCTTAAGTCAGGTGGAAGTAACAGAACTCTCCTGAGGGTTTTACGTTTGGGCACCTTGGCTTTTCTAGATGCTAAAACCTATCGCGAAAGTTGTTTGCTTTCTAAGGTTTCTCATATTCAACTTGCCCCAATTTTTGGCAGGACCTGCACTGCTGCTAGTTGCTGTTTCTCATGACTGGGAGACGGAAGCTATGTTCACAGTGTTCCACATTCAATGAAGCAAAGAGATGTTACTCATTGTATCATGCAGATCTCGTCAAACACTCACTTTGTTTTCTACTACAGCAAGTGTAAAACTTACCCTGCTTAGTCCATCTGGTCCTGGGTGGGTAGGATGCCCTGGAGGACCAGGGTCACCTGGCTGGCCAGGGATACCAGGTTCACCATCAATCCCTTGAGGACCACGAGGACCCTAGAAAGAAAATCAGAAATGCCAACAGTATGGAAAGGTATTAATTAAAATCATTGTAACTAGCAAACAACTGCCTCATTTGTGATAACTCTGTATTTCCACAGCAAGATCTTTGCATAAACAACCTCTCTCAAGACTTGTTCCTACCTTCAGATCAGAAGCAGTGGCTAAAATTAGTCATAAGTCCAATACTGATGTAAACTGCAGTAATTTCTCTCGCAGGCTCTTTTAGAAACTCAGGCTTCCTGACATTCCATACTAGAGTATACTATTCCTGAAAAACTGTTCGGCTTTGCCCACAACACAGAATATCACAAGTTTACATCTAAAATACATTTGTCTCAGACTAGTGTACATACATACCTAGGCTTAGGAAATGCCATCATAAGGCTGGATTTTTACAGCCTCCTGACATCATGAATAGTTTAGACAGCTTGTACTATTGCTGAATTCTCAACACAGTTACACTGCCAAAAATGCAGAGTCAATCCCTTGCTATCAATGTTGTCTCCCACTGGTACTTCCAGAATAGTCTAGGAGGCCATCCTATTGCTCCCACTTTGACCACCTACTTTTGATTCCTAGAGTGCATTCATCTTATCCTGTGCCAGAACTAAAAGCAAATACGGAAGCAGCTAATAAAACATTAGTGGAACAAAACCAATAGCATCAGGGCCAATAAAGATATACATTAATCATAAATTCATTAGAAAGAAACGTTGGACTATGGTGAGAAAAAATTTATACTGCACAATGAGCTCTTCAGCAACCCTTAAACATAAAACTTTGGAAGCCTGGTTCAGTGATTCACCTTGACAAACACAACTATAACCAGACAGATTGCTTGCATTTCCATGAGATGAATAGTGTGTTTTCAAAGAATCATAGAATCTTTGAGGTTGGAAAAGACCCTTGGCATCATTGAGTCCAACCATCAACCCTACTCTGCAAAGTTCACCCCTAAACCATATCCCTCTACACCACATCTAAACGCCCTTTACACACATCCAGGGAGGGGGATCCAACCCCCTCCCTGGGCAGTCTATTCCAGGAGATGACTACTCTTGCTGTAAACCTGTTTTTCCTAATATCCAGTCTAAACCTCCCCTGTTGTAGTTTGGAACCATTCCCTCTTGTTCTATCGCTGGTCACCTATGATAAGAGACCAGCACCAACCTCTCCGCAATGTCCCTTCAGGGAGCTGTAGNTGTAAAAAAATTTTTACTAACATCCAGTCTAAACCTCCCCTGTTGTAGTTTGGAACCATTCCCTCTTGTTCTATCGCTGGTCACCTATGATAAGAGACCAGCACCAACCTCTCCGCAATGTCCCTTCAGGGAGCTGTAGAGAGCGATGAGGTCTCCCCTCAGCCTCCTCTTCCTCAAACTAAACAGTCCCAGCTCCTTCAATCTTTCCTCATAAGATTTATTCTCCAGGCCCTTCACCAACTTCATTTCCCATTGAAGTCTGTGATATTTCACTGGAATTTATGTCTGAACTAGTATGGTTCGCACGTTAAAGTCAAGATATGTCCTTGCAAGGGCTACAGTAGCATAACACTGACAATAGGATTCCTGGAAGCTCCCAGTGAATGTTTTATTTATCTTAATTCTTAATCTGTCTTTATAGTCTGAAACTCCTACAAGCCTAGCAATCGGGGGGAAATCCTTTTTTATCAGACATACATATACGCACACCCGATTCACAGAATGAGTTGTGAATAGAGCAGATGAGAAGATTTGTGTGCGTTGGATGAAAGCAGAAGGTCTTAGCAGAAAACTTCATATTTAATTTTTTCTATTATAAGCAGTACACACTTGCAAAGCTAAAAGTGCAAACTGTTCAAAGGAAGAAAAAAGATTGGTTCAAAATAAAAAGAAAACAAAGCTCAGTATTTGGGGGGAATGGGGGGGAATTACAAAACCAGTTGCCTATAAAGAATTAAGCAAGCTTCTACACAATGACTACTGATTCCAATATCCAAAACAAGACACCTTAACAAAATTCAATACAGAATTATTTTTTTTTCACATTTTAGAAGATAATCTACTTTTTAGTCCAAAAAAGGTCAAAAATCGACCCGCTTCAAGAGTAACACTGCAACCCCCCAACTCAAACAAAAAAGTCCCCCAAAAGCATGTTTGTATGTGTAGATGGCAACTAACCAGTGGTATATAACCAATATTTGGGGAGGGGGGGGTGTTAATAAAATCTTTATTATAATGTATTTCTTTCCTATAGCATTTATCTATTTATATGTGTATCTATTTATATGTGTAGCCCCTTCATTTTCTTTCACCACCTTGAGGTCAGCGAGGTTTCGGAAATTAAAAAAAAAAAAAAGAAAAAAGAAAAAAAAGGAAAAAATTCTTACAGAGGCCACGAGGTGGCACCGTTTAAACATGCAAACTACTATATTTTAACTGCTACTTCAGCTGCAAACGAGTGTAAATCCATTTTGAAACAAAACTTATCAATGGTTCTGAGGATGCTTGAGCTTATTTTCTGTTTCAAAAGATCATTTGTAAACACCTAAACGTTTACCACATCTCAGAACACCCCTCCCTAGATGTAGTTTGCAAACACGCTGTTCCCTAGCTGTTCCTCTCTCATTGTTATACTAGTGAAAAAATTGAAGTAAAAAAATATCCTAATGCTCCTGGATTAATTTTACACCCAAGGGTCCTGCTTTTGTAAAACGCAGGAGTCCATAGCAAGGCTGAGTTCCTTCTGCTCACTAGACAGTAGGAGCCCATTTAAAGAAATAAAAATAATAAAAAATCTGAAGAAATGAATGGCTTAGAAATGTGCCTAGTAATTTTGTAATATCACCAGTCACTAATGTATTTACCCAGACGAATTTTATCAAGGGTATCTGTACAAGGTTACCTGCTTCATGATGTATTTAACAAACTGCAAACAATGTGCAGAGAGATTTCCACAGTATGAACTGAAGGTGTAAGCTAACTTTTTATTTCCCTCAACTATAAATAAAAAATCCTTCACAATCAGTCACTCCATAACAAAAGCAGCATTCCACGGTCTCAGACCTACTCTCTGCTCCCCAGAACCTTTTACATAACATTTTCAAAGAAGTTGACTGAATTCCTAATCTCTTGGTTTTCCTTAAGTCAAAGGAACTCAAAAGCAGCTTTTTGGTATTTTACGTACTACTAGCCACTCCTCTGTAGAGACGTACAGGGGATGCATGGTATAGAATCAGAAATTATTTAGCATTTCATTGCTAATATTGCACATTAGGAAAGCACTTCAGACTTCTCTATAAACACAGTCAATACTCCCCTGCACACCACAAAATTTCACAATTATTCCCAGAATTCTTTCATGCATTTCGACTGGGATCAGTTTTGTCATCTTGACATCTTCGTCAGTGACATGGACAGTGGCAAGTTTGCCAACAACACCAAGCTGTGTGGTGCGGCTGACATGCGGCATCCTTCTGGATGCCATCCAGAAGGACCTTGACAGCCTGGAGAGGCGGGCCCATGCCAACCTCATGAAGTTCAACAAGACTAAGTGCAAGGTCCTGCGTCTGGGTTGGGGCAATCCCAAGCACCGATACAGGCTGGGCAGGGACTGCCTTGAGAACAACCCTGAAGAAAAAGACTTGGGGTTACTGGTGTATGAGAAGCTCAACATGAGCCGCCTGTGTGCACTTGCAGCCCAGAAAGCCAATCGTATCCTGAGCTGCATCAAAAGAAGCGTGGCCAGCAGGTCGAGGGAGGTGATTCTCTCCCTCTACTCCACTCTGGTGAGACCCCACCTGGAGCTCTGCGTCCAGTTCTGGAGCACCTATTACAAGAAAGATCTGGATGTGCTGGAGCGTGTCCAAAGAAAGGCCACGAGGATAATCAGAGGGCTGGAGCACCTCTCCTGTGAAGACAGACTGAGAGAGTTGGGGTTATTCTGTCTGGAGAAGAGAAGGCCTTATTGTGGCCTTCCAGTATCTGAAGGGGGCTACAAGAAAGCCAGGGAGAGACTATTCAGGATGTCAGGTAGTGGTAGGACTCGGAGGAATGGAGCAAAACTGGAAGTGGGTAGATTCAGATTAGACATTAGGAAGAAGTTCTTCACCATGAGGGTGGTGAGACACCGGCACAGGTTGCCCAGGGAGGTGGTAGAAGCCCCATCCCTGGAAGCCTTTAGGGCCAGGCTGGATGGGGCTCTGAGCAACCTGATGTAGTGGGAGGCATCCCTGCCCATGGCAGGGGGGTTGGAACAAGATAATCTTTGAGGTCCATTCCAACCCTGACAATATAATACTATGATATTCATTCATCAGAGAAACATCTAAAGAGCAGCATTGGCTTGGCATGCATCTCAAAGAGACTACACACTTGCTTCACTGCTCTAGAAGTGTCATTACCATGTATGGACAACAGGCACACACTGGAGGAACAGCACAAAGGAGTCAGTTTTAGGGCTATGCCTAAACTCAGTATTGGCTTGCTTCCTCCTGAGGCACAGGAAAATATTCACATAGAAATTACAATGACACAAGTCTTCAAAATCTGGTTTTAGCAGCTCCTGTTCTTTGACCTAGCTTTTTCAACAGGAATGTGTTGTTCTTTGGTATTTTCAGCACTCCCTTTTGCCCTTTCTGTGGTTCTCCACATGCAGACACTGAAATTCCCTTATGAAGTCTTCATTTCCACTGAGCACACCAACATATGTATTCACATATTAACTCTGCCTAAATTCTTGAGCATTTTCCATTTCTGAAACACTCTGCACTCTGAGCCACACAGTTCACGTCGCTTCTGATGCACAGCAGTAACCAGCAAAAAGGTTTTTAGGGGAAGTACTGTTAAATCTCTGTCAATTATCTCAAAATATTCAGGTTTCAACCTCCCCAGGGAATGCTAAAATATGAACATTTTTGTTTGTTACCTGATTTTTGGAAAATAGGAGGAAAGTTCTAGTAATTCCAGAAGATGTGGAGACAATTTAAAGCCATTTAACCTGTTGAGGTTAGTCCAGTACTTATTTTTGAAATGTTTCATAACTTACAGGTCTTCCCTTTGGTCCTCGTTCTCCTCGTGGTCCTTGTGAGCCTGGAGGTCCCTAAAAGAAAGATTAAAAAATCTAAGTACCTTTTAAACTAGCTAACAATTAATAAAGCTCTCAAAATACGAAATGCAATGCTTATTTTAAAATTAATTTGTAGGGAGGATTTTGGTATCATAAGGAAAACAACTACAATCAACAAGCATTCAATATTTATTCTCAATTGTACATTGCCTGAATGGAGTAGCACCAAGATGCAGAGATCTGCAAAATGGTTTCATCTTTCATGTGCTTCACAAGTTAACTTAGCAAAGGTTTTTTGAATGCTGGAGGCTCCTAATGCAGAGATATAAAAGTTTGAGACACCCTTTCTGTTAGTCCAGAACACCAGAGTCCTCCTTCACATCATCCTCACAATACAAAACTTAAATGGCAGGAAGCAAAAAATGCTGTCATCAGAAAAAGAGAAGATTAAATAATACTCACAGCTGGTCCCGGGCGTCCTCGTATTCCTGAAACCTAAAAAAAGGCAATATAAATTAAAGTTATTGCACAGAATTATGGTTATATTTGACATAACTACCCTATAGAAAAATAGTTACTGACAAGTAAATAGCAAGAGAGAAAATAAAAGTACCAGGCAAATTTTAAGGCTTTTTGGGGAAAAGAAAAAAAACCTCACTAAGTAAGTAAATAATTCCACTAGTTAACTCATTCTAGTTTGGAGTCTTCTTATAAACAATATGAGTAAAATCATTGAAGTATCATTGTTATTCTAAAAGAGATGAAATAAGTGAATTAGAACGATTTAACCTCAATTCATTGACTCTTTTAATTTGTCTTTATACTAGAAAGGGATAATAAAGCTGGAAAAGTGACAATTTATTTCACCAGTTTACTCAAGTGTCTCAACACTTACCAAATACTAACTGACCTCCATTATACCTTCACCAAATCCTAACTATAAAAATAAAGAGTACAACAAGACTTAAGTCAACCAGTTTTGGGTTTTTTCCCAAAACGGGGATTTTTAATGTTATGTATGTGAAACAGTAATTAACTCCATTCTTTTCATTTCTAGGCTGTACAAAAAAGATGCAGACAGGCTAGAAGGGGTCCAGAGAAAGGCCACAAGGATGATTAGCGGACTGGAAGACCTGCCATATGAAGAAAGGCTGAGAAAACTGGGCTTGTTCAGCCTTAAGAAGAGAAGGCTTAGGAGAGACCTTGTTATCACGTACCAGTACATAAAGGGTGGCTACCAAGATAGTGGAGACTCCCTTTTCACAAGGAGTCATATGAAAAAGACAAGGGGTAATGGGTACAAGTTACTATTGGGGAAATTCTGATTGCACTCCAGAAAAAAAAATTGTCACCATGAGAACCATTAGACATTGGAATAACCTCCCAAGCCAAGTAGTGGATTGCCCTACATGGGATAGATTCAGCTTGACAGGGTGCTGGGTCATCTCATTGAGACTGTATTTCTTTACATTAAAGAGTGGGACTAGATGATCCTTGAGGTCCCTTCCAACCTGGTATTCTATGATTCTATAATATGATTCTATTCTTGTTTTATTTCCTTAACTACTACAATTCTGCTTTAAAGCACTCAAATGTACACTTCTAGCACGTGCTGATAAATGAAGAAAAAAAATGAACTTACAGGTGGCACTATTCCAGGTTCTCCTTTTTGTCCCTGTAGGAAGAAGATTCAAAACCATCAGATGGCAGAATAGAAATGAAAGTACAATTCACTGTACCAGTTTCACCAATACCATCCCTGTGACTGTGACAGATGCTAAGACAAAGCACACAACCGAGATTAAAGTAAATTTAAGTATCTGTGATAGCTAATCCAGGCTATTTTTAATGACTATGGGCACTGATTAAATGAAGGCTATAAATGAATGAAGTTTCTCTTAACTGCATAACATACTGGGTGAAAGAAGAGTCAAAATACAAAATTGCTATGATATTTAAGTACTAGTAAACATTTGTGTCATTGGTTCATACGAAATGCAGAGCCCAGAGCACCATTCAGCTTACATTTCTTCAATGTAATAAATTAAAATTCATATATAATTAAATCTATAGACATACAAAAGTCTGCATCTCTACATGCAGTCTAAGCACAGAATACAAAATGGTATTGCATAGTTTCAGCGTGAAGGACACAGCATTTGCCAGTTGACTTTTCTTTGAGACTAATGTGTTGACAATGATTTTATGCTGCACAAAATAATTGGGTTATAACCACCTATTTGTGGTAACCAGTTCATTAAGGGGGAAAGAAAAAAAAACCCAACAACAAGAGAACTTTGTAAAGTAAAAAAAAATTCTGCCTTGCTTATCAAGTAATGATAAAATGTTTACTGAGTGTATATACTTGATCACGTTAAAATTATTTCAACTATTTCTTGTAGCTATTTACTATCTTAGAAGCTCATTTATCAGCATGTAGTTTAATTTCTTTGGTAAGAGTAGGTACTTTCTTTGTTTAATTGCATACTATGAGAGATGCCGCCCATAGAGCTGAAGGTCCGTGCAAGATCACATCACTCCAATGCTACCTACTGCACACTGGGCAGCTAAGTCGCAACAAAAAAAATAAAAAACAAGCTGCAAATTTTAAAGTTTAAATAGTTTGGTTTTTAATGACCTCTTAGTGCCATTTTGTGGCACTGCTAGAGACGAAACAACCAAACTATTCAAACTGGAATTCCTTTGATGTTGACAGCATGGATTTTCAGCCAGGGGATTCTCTATATTAAGACCAGGATTTTTGCCTGCATCCCAGCATTTTTTCCATCTGAACTGTAATCTCCCTAGCCACTGAGGAAGACCAAGATGAAAGAATTAAGTGGGTTTAACACAGCTTATATTTAATTTCTGTGAAGAGCTCCAAGGAGATGCAAGAGATTCTTTTAGCAGTTATAATACATTTTAAAACTAAAAGAAATTTAAAGAAAATCT
>WEIS01091419.1:0-13797 GCA_013389965.1 Todus mexicanus
TAGAAGAAAGTAAGAACACAGAAGAATAGTAGAGAGCTTTTCAGTTCTCAAATTGTGCTAAGTGAACATTGATGCTAAATTAGTGAGCGGGTTAAGTGCGCTTATTGTACTCTTAAGAAAGCAAAGGAGCCTTTCTTTAGTAGATACAAATTGCAGTGCTGTTTTTTACATCCGTCCTGTTGCAGAAATAAATATATTTTCACTAATATGAGAAGAAAGCATGCTTCTGAGTTTGACACAAAATAAAGTTTAGGAAAAGCCATCTGACTGAGCATCATGCACCTCTGCAAAGGCTGTTCCAAATCTATAACCTTGAATGATCAGCTTATGGCCTGCTTTTCAACATGTTCCTTCCTCATGCAAGTAAGAGTGTCTAGACTGTAAGAAATTGATGCACGCACACACACAGTGGATGAATTTTTACTGTTCTGTAGACTGTAAACTGACCTAAGTGTTCTTCAAATTTACAATAGGGAATGTGGCCACAATTTTTTCATCTAAAAATATAGCCACTAAGACAAGAGGCTCTTCATTTTTTTGAGATAAATCACAGCCAATGATTTGAAGAGTATTTTTAAAATAAACTTTTGTATTTTCTAGCTTTTATTATTTCATAACTTAAAGTACAGAAATACTGCAAGTATGAAAACTAACATTCAATCTTATACTATATAAGAAAACAAAACTGTTCATTGAAGTTCTCGGGCAGATGACTAACCCAGAAGTTTGTGCCCTTTTGCTATTTATGTAGCTTATGAAGGGAAACGCCTTTGGTTTGACTCAAGTTGAGGATCAACTTCAAGTGGACTTCCCATGCAGTTCCACACCCGCTTCATGCAGATACAATTACATGCACTCAAATGGAATCATGTTGTCAGTATTTCTGCCTGAGTAAAGATGGTGCAAAAGACCCTCTGCTTTTTGCTATTTTACGTTCTGAGAAATTGTGCAAGAATATTCACAAGAACTCATAGCTTACAGTCCTGGTGAGGCAGCTACAGACTCCTTTCTTTTATCCACTTGTCCTACTTATACTTCAATATCTTTTCACATCAGGTCTCAGTGGGCTGTGCAAAATTTGCAAAATTGCCTAGCTTTGTGCTGGTCCTGAGAGCACAGTATCAATATTTAATTTCCCCCAATCAATTAATTTCTCTGCTTTGGACAGCACCATGGTTGATACTGCTTTGTTCATGTTTAAAAGGCAATTCTTGTGTCATTTTTTCACTTCAAGGAAGGTTATGTAAGATGGTAAAAAAATTACATGAAGAAAATGGGTTTGGTCAAAAGGGATATTGCAGGAGTCAGGAATGGGAATGTAAAGGACAGAGAAAGAAAGAACATGGTGAAACATTGTTCCAAGTGAAGCATGAGAAACAGGAAGAATACCAGCAGAGCAAGTGTGAAGACTTCAGAGGCATAACTAATTGTCTTGGTTGAAGCTGATGACTAAACTGAGATGTCTGAGGCATCTTACTGTTTATGCAGAAAACTAGTTAATAACATTGTTGATATCATTTTAAGTCACGTGACAAGAAAAGACAAAAATAATTTTTCTTCTGAAAGTATCTAATCTATGTTTCACTGATATCCATTATGTAGGTAATATTGCTATTATGGAAATTGTTTGGACATTGTTAGTTTTAGACACAGAAGAGACTACCTCACCTCCTAGCAAAGAGAACAGAATGTCCTAATACAAGGATTTCAATCTGATTACAAAAAAATTACTAGGTTAAATTGTAAAATTATCAAAAATGATTAAGGGTAAAAAACGAAGTGGTTTAAGTGTCATAGTTTAGACCCAGCCAGGAGATGAACACCAAACAGATGCTCACATACCTCCGCCCCTCCCCTCAGTGGGATTTGAGGGAGAAAATGGCAAAACCCCGCAGGTTGAGATAAGGAGAATTTAATAGAACAACACAAGAGGAGAAGAAACAATAGTGATAATGATAATA
This sequence comes from Todus mexicanus, assembly GCA_013389965.1. Classification (NCBI taxonomy): domain Eukaryota; kingdom Metazoa; phylum Chordata; class Aves; order Coraciiformes; family Todidae; genus Todus; species Todus mexicanus. The sequence continues at coordinate 1,962 of WEIS01091419.1, forward strand.
GTAATGAAATAACATATAAAGTGAGTGATATAAAATCCACCAACCACTTAGACCTGCACCCATGGCCCTGCACCAGAGCCCCGCCACTCTGCCCAACCCAATCCCCTGCCCTTATATAGCAGCATGACAACAGTATGGTATGGAATATCCCATTGGCTGGTTTGATTGTCTACCCTGGCTGTGGCCCCTCCCAGCTTCTCGTGAAAATTAACCCTACCCTAGTCAAACTCAGGACAGTAAGTAAACAAACAAAATGTATTACATATCTCTTGATTTCTTTTTACTCTATTTTTTCACTAAATAAACCATATTTGTCCTCCTTTAATCGGCAAAGTGTAATGTGAGAGTGACTAACTGTAATCTGCATTTCTCTTTACTGCATTACTAGCTCCTGTTTGAATTAACACAATGGGACCAACTCATGAATGTGCAGAACACACTTCTAAACAAAATTAGCTATATATTCTTTCATTTGTTTAGCTTTTCAGAATAATGAGAAGAGACAATAATTGACTGATTTTGAATTGGAAGGGGAAGAAACCCTTGTGTTATCAAGTGGTGGAGATTTTGACCAGATGTCTTCTGACAGAAGGAGAATATAACCTGTCCAATAGGGAAGGGCCTAAACTGGAACTATATGGAAAATTGAATTTCTGAATAAATGCAAAGAAATCTTTCAATACCAACCTACCTCAAATCCTCTCCCCAAAAAAGATTGGAAAACATATTCTAAACAGCAAGTGTTTGTTTTCCAGTTGTAGATAGCTCTGTCTGTTACAAAGACTTTTTTTTCAGGTGTTCATTGTACAATGCAGCATCCTAAAATGATTTTACACGGAACATACATGTGAGCACATAATGAGCATAAAGGAGAGTTGGTATGTTGATACGGTCATCTGTCTAGAATTATTCTTTCTGAAATTATCAGTTACTTATTCTGACATTACTTTGTAAAAGCATAAAATCTTTCAATCTCAGCTAAATAGTGAGGATCTTCTGAGGATCTTCTGAGGTGCTGAAAAAAACCCATGTGTGAATAAAGTGTTTTTTCAAATTTTAATTTGGGAAGTTAACCAAAGAAGGTGATAAATAAGACTTATTGGAGTCCATGTTACCATGATACGTGTGGGTAGGTGCCTGTGCACATGCATGTTCACATGCACATACACAAATACAGAATGTCATACAGCAATTAGACGTGTCCCTGCATGTCCATCTCTAACATTTACTAGATTTTTTTCTCCAGTTTAAGTATGCTTTTTGTATAATGTGTCTTGGTTTGAACCTCTGAGTTCACCAAAATACAGAAGTTTTGAATTATGCAAAACTGAAAACAAATTACTTATTGTTAGCTGAACATAATACTTAATTTATAGAAATATTTAACCTTAAGTTTACTGAAACAGTACAGATGTCTGTAATCTATGCTGTACTGCAAAGCCTTCTCAAAGGCTTTTCTAGAGCATACAGTATAGTTAAAAGTGGCTATGATTGTCCTGACTTGAAAAACCATTTAAAAACAACTAAGAAAGAAATATCACATTAGAAAGAAATGGTTAGTCGGTGGTTATATTAAAGCACTTTATATTTTTGTGGGGCTTATCTTCAACATGATTTCTAACGTATTTGAAAGTCTTTGTCTGGCTATTACATTAAAATTATAAAAATTATATTAAATAAATTTGACAGCGTTCTTAGACGATGAATTTTACTTTTACTATAAAAGCTTTCTATTAAAGAAAAAATCAGCCTTTTAAGGAATTATTATTTTTCATATAAAAACTTAAAGAATAGCAAGGACTTGACTTCTGGGTCTTGACTTAAGCTTTTGGATCATATATAATTTGTTTCAGGAGGTTATCTAGTGTATGCTGATGAGCATTCAATAAAGTATTTGCTCTATGATCAGGAAATACAGAAAATAGAAAAAAAATATCAGGGAGAGAAGAGTCATTTGATAAATCCAGTTGTACCATCTTTGTTACAGGTCTTTCACCTGACCTCACAGGTAAAATACATCTGAGGACAGAAAATGAAGACTTCTGTATAAAGAACTGTAACAGATAAGAGTTCTTCCAAGCTACTTACTTCAGTTTAACTCTTCTTTGGGAAAATACTATCCAAAGTAAAGGGCTTCTTGATGTATTTTTAAAGGTATCTTTTTTTAAAAGTACATCAAGTTTTAAGAAATAGCAGCACAAAGTCCAAAATATTGTTTGTTGGTGGTGAAATAAGCACCATGTAGCATAAACAAATGAAAACAGACAAAAAAAAAACCCTGGCAATAAAAAACCAACTGTACTTTTTATGTATTCTACCCCAAAACTTCTCTGTTCACTTTTAGGTAGGGAGATAACTCTCACTGTAAATAACTGGTTTATTTGCTTTTAGATAATATGAATAATTTAGATTGCCATTTTGAAGTGATATTTGTCACACTTAAGGCACTGTCTCAGAATTTGTTTTTTTATTTTACTTTTTAATAATAAAATTCTGAATTTAAAAGTAGTGAGGAAAGATGGCTGCATCTATACATGCATGTAATATAAAGTACTCTAAACCGGCTTCCATCTAGTTGTTTCCATTTGTCCTGAAATTTTTCAAACTGCTTTAGTACTCTTTTGCCAGTCCTGAAATGACAAGATACTTGCACTATTTGCAAAAAGGATGTGGAGATGTTCTTTTTTGATGTCAGTGAAAAAACAGCACTCATTTCAGTATTGTCAAAATAATGACAAATAACGAATATTTGAAAAGGAAATGGTATCTTGAATTAGTTTAAGCAGTATCATTGTTATAAATTTGTGAATTTAAATCCAAAACTATTAACTTCATTTAAAGCAGAATGTAGTTAAAAGTTATCTCTGGATAAGGACTTTCTTCGATAATAATCCATTCATAAGTGTACCAATATATGGCACTAAAACCAAATAATAGAGAAATAAATCTGGAAATATTGAAGTATGTCAGGGTTTGTCTTTTTGTTGATAATACTCTCAAGGACATAAAAATAGGAAAGCTTCAAAAAGGTGACTCAAAAAAAGGGAGGATTTTAATAATATTTAATCTGAAAAACTAGGATAAATTGAGCTTATCTCAATTTGTAAAATCATCCTAAATCTGATGCACTGTAAGGGGATAATTTAGTTTCAAGAGGTCAGGAGTTTACCCAAATATGTACACTCTGTAGTTAACAGGTGACAAAGTTTGCATCAAAGGAAATTTGTCCTTTTGTATTATAGGCTATTGTGGAATATTCCTGATGAGGCCCAGGGTTGAACACACAATTTTAGATGTAGTTTTGTTGAACTCACACAAAGGGCAAATTTAGATCAGTTCAAAATACCTTAACCTTTTTCTGAAATTGCCTTTAATTAATGTACAATTCTCAGTGGGTTTCTTGTAAGAGGCATCTGAGTAAAAGTTTGACCTTCTGAGAAGTGGGCTGTTCTTAGGGATTTCTTCCTAGACAAGAGTTACGGTCAAGGTCTCTGGCAAGATGTTATATAATCTTTCTCTTGGCATATTCAAAAAGTATTAATCCTTTAAAGAAATATAACAGCTGGTGTTTTCAGGATGCCAGCAAAAACTAAGATTCAAAGAGTCAGCCTGCAATTGAGCTGGACACATTTCATTTACAGGTGCTGCAGCAAAAGGAGGTGTGCCCGAGTGAATCAAGGAGATTGAATAACTGATAATAAACATGAAATTTTTACTTAATGCTACACTGAGGTTGTTTCAGATTTGTTCATGACTGGTTTTGATTTATATCTACTAACTTCCATAAACTTTTTGGGTACAGATGAAGTGAAGACAGGTTTTCATTTCCAGTACTGAGGTGGTTCTCTGTTCTGCATTTATTAGTTTGGTTTTCTTAAATATTTATTTTCTACTAAAAAAAAAAAAAAGACAGAGGGGAAAACTAGGACATTGTTTTTAGTCAGGCAGAAGATTTATAAGATTCCCCAAGGTAACAGAGATCTGGTTTTCATCCTGTATTTTCCTGCGTATGACACTAACTTGTTTTTTTCTGAGGATACTTAATCATTATAACTTATGACAGGAATTCAAGATCTGAACGCAAGTCTTAAGAAATGTAAATGGCAATATGTGGTTTTCTTCAATTCATTGTTCAGACAGACCATATAGTACGTTCTGTCAGAGACAATACATTTGCTATATTTCACTAGGGTTTTTTTTCCTCAAATACCTCTTCCTTTGCCTGCAACATATAGCTGGTTCTCAGCTTGCAGCAGCTTCTACCACACCAAAAGTTAATCAGAAAACGTATGTTACCTGTGCTATTGTAAGCAACAGAAAGACTATAAGGGCCTTTCGACTTTTGCTGTCAGGCATAGGCTTAGATGTGATAGATTTGAAGTTGCTTAAACTTGCTGCAAGCATTTTATCCCAACAGCTAGCACCTGTTTCCAGTGAACCATTTTATCAAGGCATTTTTTCACTCAGGTGTGAAGTGGCAGAAGTTATCTTCACACAAGATACTCAATTGTAAATGTTCATTATACTTAGGCTTTTATTGTTGTTGTTTTATTTTATGCATAATTATAAATTAAAATATGTCATGTTTACGTCATAGAATTTTTGCAATTTCTTCCCTTCAAAGGGAATGATCCAGATTTGAAATTCTGAGATATTCTTCCCAAAGTGTCTATCTACTAAAGAAGAGACTGCGTTTTCCTGAAAGATTTGACTTTTTGGATGTTTAGTGCAAAATAGCTTTCTTTTCTCTTTTCTTTTTTTTTTTTTTTCTTTTCTTTCTTTCTCTTTCCTATTTTTTAAGAAGACCAGAAGTGTTCTTGTTATTTATATGACAGCATTATTCTGAGCAGGAAGCAATTTCTTCATTTGAAATACTGCTTTTTAAACATAAAGAAATACAGATGTGAAAAGATCTGAGACAAGGCCCACAAACAAGCAAACTCTTTTTTTAGTCCATACCAAAAAACCCCAGTCCTCTAGTTTACTTCCATAATGTTTCCTTTTCAACTGCAGTGCAGTCAAGAAAAGCCAGTCATAACTATATTCACACATACAATAGTGTGACTTACAAATAGAAAAAAATACATACTTTTCATTTGACAAAGCTGCCTTCTGAAATTTCCTGTTCAGAGACTGAAGACAAAGAGGTGTTGTGGATGGTCAGAAAAATCCTCTACGACACTAAAAAAAAATCTTAATTACAAGAGGAAAATAATGATTTTGGTTTCTTTTTTTCAACTGTCTTGAATTCTCAGGTTTAATATTCAGCTGTTATTTTTCCTTTAAATATTAATTGTATCAGAAGCACCAAAGCTAGTGCTTATCCTGTTAAAATGTGTACAGTTGCAACGGAGTGCAGAACACAGATGGCATTTCAGCAAGATGTTCACTGTCCATGAGCTGATGGTACAGACTGCTAAAATCCTGGGTCAAGTCATATTAGAGTCTACATTAAGGGGAGATATTACTCTTTTTCAATGACACATCATGACTGCCCCTTGGAAAGAGAGAAAAAAAGCTAATATCTACCTTAAGTGTCAAGGTAGGAAGAAAGTTGGGAGTGTTGATCTGCTTGAGGGCAGGGAGGCTCTACAGATGGATCTGGATAGGCTGGACCAATGGGCTGAGGTCAGCTTCAACAAGGCCAGGTNGAAGTGTTTAAAAGCCACATAGACATGGCTCTTAGGAACATGGTATAGTGTTGGACTTGGCAGACTAGGATAAATTGTTGGACTTGATCTTAGAGGTATTTTCCAACATAAATGATTCTTTGATTCTGTCTAGGGAAGGAAGATAATGTCCTTAAACTCTACATATGGAAGAAAAAAAAAAAAGTAGGCAGAGAGAGTGATCTGGAGTATGTTCTTAACTTAGTCCAGAAATAAGAGTCCAAAATAAGTAACCTCCTGGTTTAGACATGACTAGTCTTTGTCAACATTAATGGAGGTGAGATTTGGTGAGCTAAGTTTGTTTTGTACATAAAAATAAAGGAAAATCTAAGTGAAAGTTGTCTAACCTATTTTGGCAAATTCAGCTTCTTTAATGTTAGTCAAAAGTCCAGAGACCTTACCTGTCCCCCTGAAGAAATCCTACTTTAAAGGAATCTTTCTTTTTGATGCTATCGTTTGCTTTTTAAGTAGAACAGCTAGTGAAACTGGAACTGGAACACGGTAGAGCTGAGATGAATAATAAACTAAAATTTGCTTCTAGCCAAAAAAAAGTTTTAATTCTTTTTTCTTATTCTTCTTCTAAGCTTCCATGTCTCTAGTTCTTTGCAATTCCCAAAGGACTGAAGATAATGGCCTTCAACACAGACACTGTAGAATGGATAAGATGTCTGTAATGTATAATTCAGCTCAGCTTTTCCAGTCTGTATAATAAGAAATGGCACTGTTATCACCTTTTACAAAAAGCTAGCACTGTTTATTGGTCGCAGCTCCTTTTTTACCCCATGTGTGCTAATCTGCATGGGAGAGAACATCGAAGGGAGTGATGAATAGACTGGTCTCCCCAGGGACTGAGAATTATTTATGAGGTTACTCCAGTTCAGAGGACAGTGTAATTCATGTCAAAGTATGTGACTTAAGCGAAATGAATTACAAACTTCACTCCAGGAAATGATTTTAAACCTTGAGATCAGAGGAAGTCTGTGACAGGGTAGCGGGTAAAGCGTATTTCATAACAAACCTTTTCCACCACACATCTAATGAAACCAAAACTCCAAAACTCTCTGTGTAGCTTTCAGATATAATCTGCTTTTTTCTGCTATTGCACCATGTCACACAATGTCACAGTGCAGTGATGGGCAAACTCATTTTCACTCATTAACAAAATACATTTCTCAGTCTTAAAATTTTTACAATTTATGTATTTGTGTGAGAAATTACTACAGAGAACATATTCTGCAGAGAGTGTTAGCAGATAATCTGGCCTGTTTGATATTTTAGAGTCAAAGATAACAGTAGGATTTTATGGAAAAGCTTAACAATTTTGAGCATCACCCAAGCTATTATTACTCAGTGTTTTTCAGATCATAGATGTCAAATCTACACAATGGTGCTAGTGGGAACTCTTTTGATTGTGACTCAAATTATTTAGTCCTATTTCTCTTTCTCCTTCAACTGCTGCCCTACAACAAAGCATGTTCTGCTCCTCTATATTTCCTATACAGCAAAGGCAGGTAACGGTCATGAAATCTGTACTATTTAAGCTTATCAATAACTATGTCCGTGTGTTCAGTGGATTTCATCTTTATGAGCATACTACCCTAAAAGTATTAAGGACAAATACATGAAGCAAGCAGGTGACAGACTCACAACAAAGACAGCACTTCTTCATAAAATATGTAGCTATAAATAACTCTGAGTTGCCTTGTGGATTTATTTACCTGAATTTAAAAAGCATACAGGCAAATTAGCAGAAATAATGTGGGACATCGAACATTGTCTCATTCTTCTCATTTCTTTCAGATCCTATGTTAGAAAATTGCAGTGATGGTCTACACATAACCTCCGAGAATCTCCCAGTCAGCTAACAAATCAGGCAGGATTTTCATCCAATATTCCACACATAGAAGCCTTGTGCAGATGTAAATCAGACCCTTTGATTTCTCAGGAAAATATTTAGGAACATTAGCAGTTTGACATAAATTCTGACCGTGGAATTGGGCTTCTACTCCTGCGGCATGTTTTTTGCAGGCTCTTTAAATCTAAGCCATTCAGAACTAGACTAAAACCTATTCTTCCCAGGCAGCTTCTTCCCTTCAGGTTTTCCTTTTTCTTGATTATTTGAATTAATTTTCATCATCAGTTTCAGGGTTGTTTAGTTTTTTCACGCTTATTTCTTTATATTCTCCATCTTTTCTCTTTTACCCTCACTCAGCCACCTGAGATGAGGGAACACACTGGCCTATGAGCAACCAGCCTGAGCCGGCTTGCAGCTCTCTCTTGTGCGTGCAAGTTCCTTCTTGGCTGATTGCATTAGGGCAGCTGTCAGAGCACAGACAGAAGGTGGACGGTTTTCGCGGAGCTCTTTTTTACACAAACATGGCTGCAAGAGCACAGTCACCCTGAGGATTGGCGGATCTGGGACACACTATATTTTTTTGGTATGGACCGTCAAGAAGCTGATGAAAAATTATGCAACTGAAAAAAAAACTAAAACAAAACAAAACCCTTGACACAATACATTTAAGGCAACTCTCTAACTGTAAAAGTAATGAAATAATGCACTGATGCTCTCATTCTTAACAAAAGTCCAGAGGTTAGCATGCATTTTTCAAACCCACACTATAAGTGTAATTTTTTAATTTCTCCTCAAATTCCCTTCTGCTATGGGACACTCAAAAAGCAGAAAGCTAGACAGCAGAGCCTGGAAAGGCAGAGATCTCCAGTTATTACTCTTACCTGACCAGGAATTCACAACTTTAATACTTTTCTTACTAATTTATCTCCTTCATTCCTTTCTCTGACATACCTGTTTGTTGCACCCACCTGTTTAGAGCTTTTAATCCCATTGGCATCATATTAGATTTTTTCCATGGGCACTAGATGAATGTGCTCCAGAAGTTCCTCATAAATAATGTAAAATTATTATTTGTTAATTAATATTTAAGTCTCAGCAAGCGTAAAAGTAAAATCTCCTAATGCTGGTGTTCTGTCACATTTTTAAACATGAAATAGAGGGATCCTCATATTTTGTATAAAACTCCAGAATTTGGTAAACACATGTATAGATAAGGTTAAGAACAAAATTCTATAGTAGGAGGGATTCTATGTGGAATGCATTTCTATGTTTTCATGCAACTGATATACAATTAGAATACCAAAAATCACAACATCCTTAATTTTTGTTGAAAATATACAGTTCTTCAAACATAGATGGAGGAATTCATCCTTGCGCTGAAAGGATGTGCTTATTAGGGATCCCTAATAATAGAAAATTGCAGAAACTGTAAGCTTTATTTACCCTTTTCCAAATAAGAAAATGCTGATAGAAATATTATATTCATGCCTAGTAAGTACTGCCGTAATTTCTTTATTGCTTCTATAACCACCAGCAATGCAAAAATAAATCTATGGATTGCTCGATGCCATCTAGGTAGACAGGCATAATAAACACTTTTTTTAGATGTGCAACTTACTGCAATCTCTGTTTGAATAATGAAATAAAAGCTGAAAATTTAAGCATTTTTTTCATCTGCTTACAGGGCATGTAAAAAAAAGTGTTAAGAGGCAAGGTAAAATTCAGATTTCCATTAACCCAAGGGCTACCAAAGCTCTCTGACTTTTTGTTAATTTAGTATCAGTGCACTGCTCTCTGGTCTGAAGCCTCTACACTAAGAATGCTCCAACTCCTTTGCTGGGCCATTACATGAGCTATCTTCCATCAGAGCTGAACTCATGGGTCTTTAATGTCAACAAATTGAACCAAAAGTCATGCAGCCATCTTGCCAAACAGCCTTGCTCAACAGGAAGACTAGCAAGAACACTTCAGCTGAAATACACCCCCTAAAATCAATGTACAGTTTCAGACATGCAAACAGGCAGAAAAGCAAGGTCAAGTAACAAAACATTGAATGGTTCACAGTCTTGAGACAAAATTTCAGACACTAACAAACGTATTTTTTTCCCTATAACACAAGGAGTAACTGTTACCTAATTCAGGCCTAATGCATTAGTATCTGTGTCCATTAAGGAGTTGATAAATCTAGGTAATAAAAGGGCCTGTCTCTTTTTCTTCTTCTTCCTTTTAAAATGGGCTGCAGCAACACTGTGTCTGATGTGACTACCAACATAATTCCATCTTTGAGATTTATTATTACTATCTAAACAAACATAAAAAATTGAGGCTTTTTGACACTTCACTGCTAGTGACCGTTCTAACTACATTGTTGTGTTCTTTACTATGCTAACCATTAATGGCTTTCAGAGTATGAGTTAGGATCTATTCAGTTGTTTGCTGCAGTCACTTAAGAGTTTGATGCTGTTCAAACTGTTGATAGGAATTTTATGATTATTGCTACTATGAAGAGGGAAAACTTTGAGTATGTGTTACCCTATAAAAGACAGTAACGTGGATCCTCTGCACAATGACCTTTTTTATAGAGAGCAAAAATTGCTGATACTGAAGTTCTATTATTGTGGTGCTAGAAGAAAAACATTTGCAGTGATATTTTCAAATTATTGCACCTATGGGTAAAATTTCAGAAAGAATTTATGAATTTTTGAAATGTGATTTACATTTGAAAAATAACATGGAATCAAAATCTAATTACAACTCAATAATACATATGCTTCTCAGTTAATTGTACCTGAAAATGAAAAAAGAGGTCTTATGCCAGGTAGATAACTATGGAAATTTTACTTTTAATATAAAATCAAAACACCAAATCTATTTTTATTAGGAGGATAACTATTGATAAAGAAGATCACATTTAGCCACTACTCTTGAAAATATTACCCTTTTTCCCCCTACCTTTGCTTCATATATTTATAATTTTGAGGTGTCCAATACATCCAGGAGATGCTATATATTGATATCTAGAAAACTGAGTGTGAACCTGAAAGAACCTGTGTGTTTATTTCATTCAAACATTGTATTCAGTAATGCTAAGACCTGCCCTATAATGACTGTGATATGACCTTTAAATAATTGATAATTAGTAAATCATCATTCATTAAAATGGTAACATTTTAATTCATTTTTAGCCTACTGACAGAGTTTTTAAGTATTTATTTATCCAGATATTCAAGTGGCAAATTCTTAAGCACTACCCAAGTCATTTTATCTCTGCCACATTTTTGTGGTAGAAAGCATGTTTCTGCTGTTGTGTTAAAGAGCTTAGAGATTTATTTTTTTTTCTCTTCTTAACTGTTGGTTATGGCGTTTCACAAATCTCAAAATGTTGTAAATCAGAAGTGGCACCTCCTCTGTTTTTTTCAGGTAAACTGTTTCAAAATAATCTAAATAACATTGCAGCTCTTGAGACCCTTGTCAAGTGAAAATAAGAGATTCAGGGACTGGTTCCAGTTATTTGTTGCCTGTGGTGGGAAACTGCTTGTCTGACAAGTTAATATTTCTTATCCATTTTCCTAGAATGATCAAATTTACAATCTCACATAAGACAGAATGTTTGTTTATCCACAAAAGCCCTTCCCCATTCATCCAAGCAGGCTGGATGTATATCAGTTCTGAACTTTCTTTCATCAGGAACGAATTGCAGAAAGTCATTAATGCTTACATGTCTTTTTTGAGAAATATGCTTCCTACAAATATGAACTGCAGCGCTTCGTGCGTGAGTAACTGAGTGACTTTCTACAGCCATTGCAAAAGAGATCTCCATACCTAATATTATTTTGTTGCCTTAGTGTTTACTGTTGCTATAGTTTTTTCTGAGAAAATACACTCATACACAACACTGGATAGAAGTAGAATTTAAGGAGACTATAAATGCTGACTGAATGAGATATTCTTAGCAGTAGCTGCATGCCAGGTATTATGATCTTCATTCATTAGTAAGAGTATTAAATCTGTCTAAATTAGTTTTAATGACAAAAGGAAGTCTTCTAAACTGCATCATCTGAATTGGCTGCAGGGAGGTATCCCAAACTAGACTCAAGGTACTTTGCAGTATATTCTACTGTAACTCATTTTCTATTGTAATTCAGGTTCCTCTTAAGCTTATTAATGCAGAAAGAAACCTGATGATAATATAATCCTCTTATGTTTGCTGTGTGTTTCTTCTGAAAGAAGTTGGGTAGAACTACGACTGTGCTATCTAATGAGTCATTAAACTCATTTAATAATAGTGAAAAAGAGGTCACATAGGTATAAG
>WEIS01091425.1:0-16134 GCA_013389965.1 Todus mexicanus
TACCCAGTAAAAGTAAAAGTTACTCAGGTAAATTATTCATGGAAGATGCAGGAAACATGCCTTCTTCTCAAGCAAAGTGGAACCACAACTCTCATCTACCAGATGAATGCTCAAACCTTACAAATTAAAAAAATCTGTGGATGGGGACATTCTTGGTCTTTTGCTTTGATACTGGTCCAGATTGCACAGGTGTAATTAAATATCCGTTGAGATGGATGATAGAAAATATCCTTGACTTGAATACAAGTCTACAGCATTCTGGCTGGGACATTCACCTTGAAGGGAGGGATCTCTGCTCCCAGATGTATGCAATATAAATTAGGGAAATTGTCCTTTGAAGTAGAGCCTAGCAGATTAATTTTCTTTACCCTGGGTGAATACCTTCACTACTAGCCCAGATGCTGCTCTCTCACTGTGCCTGACCAAATTAATGTTATTTGTTAATTCCCACCCTAAGAGAAAACCTTCAAAAAGAAGTTTAGTAAGTTTAGCTGTAAATTCTCTTTGCCAGGGTGATTTTTCAAAAGCAATTCATTGACTTAGGAGCCTCAATTTCACTAAATTTCGTAATTAGCAACTATTTGTAGGTGAGGGTTGAACTGGAGGACTGTTATGACTCCCAGGAATAAAATACCATTTAGCATGCTAGGATTTTCAAACAATGAGCCCTCAATGGGAAGTTTTTCCAATTAAGCCTTCAGAACATTGCATGGAGAATAGATGTATCACAAGGCATGACACAGCTGGCAGGTGTAGGGGCTTTGTATGAACTTGTAGAGCGTGACAGCAACCCAAGTCCATCAAGTTGAGATGAAGAGCAGGGAAATGCCGTAGGTCACTGGAATCACATGAACAGCGCTGCCACAAACTCCCCTTTTGCTGCCCCAGGGCTTTTCAAAGTGTCTTGGATATGTTACTGTTAGGTACTAAGGTGTCAGGCATTGTCATAGGCACAATATCCACAGAACATACAGATGTAAAAGATCATGCAACTTGCTTGGAAGAGACAACACTGAAGGACATACAAATATTAATACAAAGCCTAGAAAATGTTTGGCAATAGGTGGGTGGCCCACAGTTATAGCTGTTGTGCTTATTACTTATCAGGATGGGCGTATTATTTGCCAGGATTATTATTATCTTGCTCTCATTCCTCCTTATCGTGAACTGAAAGCTTGTTGAGCCAACATTTTTCCCCTCATTTCATGTAACACAGTGATCCACCTCAGGCCTTGAGGTGCTACCACAGTGCATGTAACTGGCACTAATTCCATCAGATCAGTTGTTCTCAAACTAGGGATCATAACCCCTACCAAGGTTGTTAGCCTAATTGTAATACATGTTCATCCACTGTTGATGCTTATATTTAGGGCTGCTTGAAAATGATAGATCTACAGGAGAGTCAGAATTACAAAAAGGTTGATAACTGCTGCATTAGCCCATCCGATCTGAAGATATATTTTATTGACATTTCTTTTCAGTGTTCCTTATTGCACATCTTTCTTGCCACTTCAATATCTTCTTTTTAACAATAGAATGCCAGAGTAGTCCAAAATCTCTTGTGTTCTATTAGAAAATATCTGCTTAGGCCTCTTTATATCAGGAAAACATTTCCAGCTCCCTTTTCATGTTCCCATCTTCGATATTCCTTATAGCATGAAAAATCTTCCCTACTGACTGCCTTTTTTTTTAAACTCTTGGTGTAGAAGTTCTCTGTTAATGCCAATATAAATGACTTAGATTAGAGGAACCCACTGCAGTGTCTAGAAAACTGATTCTGAGAGGAATGTGCACTTGAAAATTGTCTTGAATGAATTTATTATGCTAACGTATGCTAAAACTTAAAACTGCCAGTGCTGCAAAGAAAACTGTCTAAAGCTTCTACTCTCACGTATAGGACTGAAAGGGATAAAATGTTATTCTAATGAAGTGTAGTGTGCTTGCAGCTAGGAGTGGGGTAAAATCAAGATGCATTAGGCAAAATAGACATTAAAAGTGCAATGTAACAGATGGGTGCAAAAGTGAATTTTCATCATGATGATTCATTAATGTTTTGCAGCCAGGCAAAGAAAAACAGTGACCTGGAACAAATAAAGAAGAATGATGCTTGACTTATGCTTCCTTCTGCAAAGTGTGACCCATATCCATAGTTTTTAATTAGAAATATATTTCCTTTATGGGATGATGAGCTAATTTCTGTCCATTTTTGTAATTCATTAAGTATCCAGGTTACATTACAACTAAATTGGAAAAGAACGTGCTAGTTTGTGGACTAGTTACAAAAAGATTCCCTATGAAACAGAAATCTATCAGTACATAGCTGTGTGCTGACCAGTTGCATAAGCCTCCGTTATCCTCAGACAACCTTGACTAAATCTTACCATCAATATTTAAAATAAGTCTAGCACAAACCATGTTTTTAAAATCCTAAGCGAATCATCAGGAAGACTGATTTTTGTCCCATAAATGACCTCTGGAAGAAAAAACACATGCACAGCACTTTCTTCTGCTAGTGGAAAGATATTCAATGCATACAGGACTGGCAAGCAGTGCACAGGGAAGTACGCTGACTTAGAAGAACTTTAAGGAAACTTCTAAATGAGCACAGCAGTGCTGTCAGCAGAGATAAGTCCATGGGACCAGGTCCTGAGTCTCCAATTTGAAAGAGACTCTACCACTGCTGATTACTGTGTCTGACATCAGACACTTAAATGATGGTGCAAACGTGTTCCTATTAGCTGATCTGCTCAAGTGCAGTGTCACAGGCAGTAAGACTAGGCTCTGCACTCTCCCTTTGATGGGGTGTAAGTCTTTATTATGTACAAAGTAAACTAGCTACTAGGACACTTTCATATAAGCCCTTAGATTGCATTGTTTAGATCAGAAGACGGAATACGACACCAGTTGTGCAATGACACTGGACTCTCCGTTTCACACACCATGAGGCTGGTTATGCACAGTCACACCGCCCATGAACACATGGTAACTAGGGACTATGCTTGGAAGAGTTCATGACTGAGCAGAAAAGTAGCTTTTGAAAACCTGCAACATCAACTGCGATAACCAGTTGATTTATGCCTCTGAAGTCAGAAAGGATTCTGCAATCATGTTTTCATCAATAGTTAATGTGTATGCTTCCATATTTCAGTGTCGGTCTACTGCAGAGATGTCTGAACCAAACTGATATATATGACCCTTTTTGTCACTGAGATTGTTTGAAAAAAAATCGCACTTAAATATTGGCTTGCTGCTGTTCTTATTCTAGGCTGAAAGGGCACATGTATTTTTGCCAAGAATGGTGGATATCCAGAAAAGCATTCTAAGTTCCAGCAATTTCTGTCTCTAAAGCTTTGGAATATCAACTAATAGTAGCTTAACAGCTACTAGATGGCTGGAGCAGGTAAATCTTGAAATGGACTGAGACATTCAAGTCTTGATCTGGACTCATATTAAAGCAACAGCCAGCCACTCTATTAGCTGGTGGAAGGGAGGTGGATGAGAAGTTTGTTTTTTGAGTGAGGCTGGCTACAGAAACAATCTTTAATCATGTGGACCCAAAGCGTTGTACAGAGTTTGGTTGACCTTGACCTTTATACATTGCTGTGGCTGAAAAAACCAGGTTCCTCTAATTATCAGCAAAGTGAATATATTACCATTTAATCATCATTCCTTTGAAATGGCAACTTTAATTTCATGGTAGTGTTTACTGTTCTAGACTCACTAGTTGTGTCAGAAATCCAAGCTCTGGTGAGCAAACCCTATAAGCTTGACTGGAAAAAGCTTTTGAACTCACTGCCTCTTGCTCCAGAGGATGAAAAACAAATCTTAAAGCTGCCAATATTTATGTTTTGGGGAAATCAATTGAAAAAGAGAAGGAGATTTTCTAAGCTCAGAATAAAAATAGACCATTAAAAAAGCTTATTTTGTTTTCTTCCTTTGAAAATTCCCTTTTCATTTTAATTAAGCTCTCACAGGATTCATGGTGTTGGAGAGTTTTCAAAGAAACACAGAACTTGCTTGCCAGGATTTTTTTTCTCTCCTTTTTTTTTCTTTTTTTTCTTTTTCCCTCCACCTCCTTCCTCTCCCCTCCCTGCTTTCCCCCTCCCCGCTTCCCCTCTCCCTCCCCAGCCCCCCTAGCTCACACAGTTCTTCTTGTTGCAAATATTCATCTGCTCTGAGAAAAGTTGCTGAAGCAGAGGAATGGCTGGGAGTGATCAGAAAACCTAAATACAATAATATTAGTAAAAATTTCTACATGTTATAGAGGGGAAAGTTCATAAGATTCTTTTATTGTAGATAAACTGGAAAAAATCTGCTCTAATTTAAACTTTGTGTCACCTTACAGTTGTAAACCAGAGTCATAGAATCTTGATTTTTCTACTAGGACTAGAAAAATATAGCTGTTGCAATAATACATTGATTTGCAGTAAATTCTATGTAGTTTCGTCCTCTGTCCTATGAACGCCAAGCTGGCCATTTCAGATATGGGGTTCCTGAGAGCCTTACTAAGACTTTATCTCCTTCCCAATAGCTCCGGCAGCTCCTCTCTTCCTAGCACTGGGTCATGACTTTTCTCTACATTTGGGAATTGGATACTGAGAACATCCAGAGAGGCTCAGCAAGGCTGTTCAGCAGCTGCAGGGCAGGGGTTTCTCCTTGACTCTGGCCAAGAGTCCAGTGTCTGCTGAGCCCTGAGCAGGACTGCTGGATGCCACCTGCTCCTCTACCCCCATGTCATGGTATGGCTGGATCCTATAGCCTCACAATAAAATTACAGGCGTAGAAGGTCTGAGTGCCCCTAGAAGAGTGGCTTTCATACCAAAGCACAGAACAGAAATGAAATACAAAATGAAGTCCATCAAGGATGCTTCAGGTTAAGTATGACTTAGATTTAAAAATCATTCTTATACAACTTGAAAATTGATCCATGCAGCAGTAGCTTTCTTAGATCCTATGGCATTCTGTTGAATTTAACATGAGTCATGTTTGTATATACAGTAGTAGAATTTGGTCTAATTAAATATTAGAAATGTGGTTATATTTGACACTTATAGAAGGCTCATCAGACCTCAAAGTCATCTTCAGATATCAAAGCACTTTATAGAGCAATAAACTAGTACTATGACCCTCTACTTAGCAAAGAAAATGGCAGAGGAAAAAGGTGATTTTTTCCAAATTACCCAGGCCTTCAGATTCCAGCGCACTCTCAATGGGACCAGAGCAACTTCATTCCTACATAAGGGAAAATCAGTATCACATGACTCAGTTTATTAGAACCTAGGACAAAAAACCTGGCTGCTGGATTTAGAAAATAGGTTTTGAAAATCATCTACTTCCCGTTTTGTCTTGGCAAATGAATACATATTAAAGGTCGGGTTTTTATTGTTTTTTTATTTTTAATTATTTTTTTTAAATTTTTTAAAATTATGATTAGTATATAATAAGCTTCCCGACAATACATTGTATTTTGCACAATATTTTTCTATTTTTCATTCTTTCCAAAGGTCGTATATGGAGTTGAAGCAGTTTGGTGTAACAGGCAAATTCCAAATACTTTATCTATTTTGATTTGCGGCAGACTATAAGTCCTTTTCAAACTAAATGCTGGTCTTAAAACAATGGAAAAACTTGGCCTTTAGGATGACAATCAAGCATGTGCTCAAGTCTCTTTCCACAAATATGTGTACACATGTGCATACATTCAAGGGGACTGTCAAAGGCTTTTGTCAATTTGAATTGTTTTTAATGTTTGCAATCTAAAAATAAACCTTTTTACTATTTTTTTTATTTTCCAAAACTTAAAGATCTTCAGACTCTACTGAATAATTCACCGTCTGCTGCAGCATATAAGTAATGAGTGAAGAGTGTGAAACTCCAAACAGCCCTCTGCATTAAGATGAATAGACCAGCAGAGTACATTCACTGAAGTCCTTTCTGTATGGGTGAACACAACAGTGTGTATCAAAAGGAACTATTGTGTACTTGAGACTTCTGAACAGCAAGGGCAAAAGGTATTGTATGCAATACCATACAGGTAAGAGTCACAAGAAAAAACCCCAGAAACGGCAAGGTAAAACTCCTCTGAATATTAAACGTAGGTTCAACTGTACTTTTGGTAGCTGGCTGATATGTCAGCAGAAAACAAATTGGGAAGCGAATGCTGAAACTAGGTCCTGTCTCTGACAATATCTTATCTAGAATGAGGTCCCAGATTTTTATCATTCATTTGTTGTTTAGCAGTTCATCTGAACCGAATATAAGTGCTCATAGATCATTCATAAATGATTACAGCCCTTTGTCTGAGCGTTTGCTGTTTGGGATTTGCGCGCGGAGTGTGCTTGTTGGTCACCTAAGGACACATCTATGTTACACAATGCTGTGTCATGGGAGAGATAGCCGAGATAGCCAAGATAGCCCAGGAAGAAGGACAGTATGTCTGCGTGGCTCAGTGCCACACTGTGTACTCATTTGGCTCCCAGGGGCTGTATAAATGAGTTATCTCAATTTGGTTGGCATAGCTCTGTGCTGACCCGGCCATCCTGATCCTGGTACTGGAACTGGCTTCTTTGGAGGTAGGTCAGCCTAGGTAGACTTCCCCATCTGGCTGAGCTCAGCTTTCCTTCTGCACTTTATTTCCAATAGATACATTATTTTCTCATTAAATTATCTTTTGTTTCATAATTAAAGAGAATTAGGCCTGACAGTTACTTTCTGTGCATGTTTCTCTAAGAAAATCTTGACTCAGTTGACTAGATGAAAAAAATGGACAAGAAAGTGTAAAAAGAGTTATATAAAACACAATCAAATATTCACATTCTTGTAAATGCATTTCCCCTTTATTCTCCCAACACCAAATCTTATCCTTGGCAAGGCTTGCTCATGTCTTTCATTAATAAAAATACTACCAGTAAACAACAGGACATAATTCTGCGAGTTAAAATGTAATGATCAGCCACAATATTAGCCGCATTCACATTTCTTCCATTTTCCTTCCTGAGTTACAAGCGTTTGATAATCTAATCACTCTAAACTACCCAGAATTATTTTTTAATGTCATAAGTGAATCTAAACAAGAGAAGGAGAGAGAATTGTTTGGATGGTTTGTAAATCATCCTTCTATCATACTGTTCTGATTTCTTACTGTTCTTGGTTTAAATTATCTCCATGGTTTTCTGATTATTT
Organism: Todus mexicanus; assembly: GCA_013389965.1. Lineage (NCBI taxonomy): Eukaryota > Metazoa > Chordata > Aves > Coraciiformes > Todidae > Todus > Todus mexicanus. The sequence continues at coordinate 7,183 of WEIS01091425.1, forward strand.
TCATGGTTTATCAGATGGCACAGGACCATATAAAAACTGTGAAAGAAAGAATTAAGGCAAACTTCATGTAAGTTTACTGTATTGCCAGTTTGCTCAGTGGTGCCATGAAAGTGTGAATCTTGGTGGGCTTGAAACACATGGCACAGTGCGGCCTTTTTCATTGCTAGAACGAGATTCAGGTGGGGTGGGAAGAGCTCAAACCCCATGCACTAATTACTGATGAGTACTGATGGGTATGTGAAAATATCTCAAAACTACTGGGAGCTTTCTTTGTGTCCCTCATCTCTGGTACTTGTTTAAGGTACGTTTGCAAACAAAGCTCAATCTGACATGACCATTTGTGAGAAAAAATATTAAAAATAAAGTGAGAATAATCTCAAAGTTTATTTTTTCTTGTCATATTTTGTGATTTGCAGTGAAGAAAACAGTAAGCATAGGACAAAAATGTAAGAATACAAGATGAAGACATATCAAGGAGAGGAAGGTTGCCTAACATTTGGATGGGACAAGAAAAACATTTTACAGCAGAAACTTAGCAAGAAAATTCCTTTACAATCTCGCAAGAAAACCTGACAGAGAAGTACATTTAATGGTGCACATCACAACAGCTTTTTGCTTTAGGCTAGGAAAAAGTCAAATAAGTAAGAGAAATCTGTGTTCTAGAAGGGAAGAATATTTGTGTCGTCCCTGCAATCTCATACTGTAAAAGTTCATTGAAAGGCTGTTACTAGATAGTTGAACAAGCAGAGAAAAGGGTTTGCCAAGGGATGGAACCCTAATAAGAACAGACAAAACCCCAAAAAATGAAATGGCAAAAATGGCAAGCAAAGCCATGCATGCCCCATCCCTTCTCTACTCCATGAGCAGTGACGTTTTGTGATTTAACTGGAGGTTTCAAGAACATTTCTATATGCAAGAAGTGTTCACTCAGGGTGGATGTACCCTAAGACAAACAGACTGGATGCTTACAGAAAGAAAAACCTGCAAATGTGTGTGTATCCAGAGAAAAAAGAAAATTTCAAATAGATAAATAAATAAATAAATAACCAAGGCGAAAAAAAAGGAAGTGGATGCTCTCCTTTCCCTCAACCCTAATAATTAATAGTTTTACACCAAAATGGATTCCATATATATGCAATGAATTAAAAACATAGCACACACTAATGGGCTAATGCAAGCTTCCCTGTCTAATGAGTAGGTACCAAAATAGCTGAAAAGTAAAGGGTGCCAGATTCAACCTTGGGTTAGCTCCATTGCTTGCAGTTATGTTGAATTACACTGGCAGTTAATTTGGTCCTTTTACAAACACTTCAGCTGCACCATAGTCAGCATTTTCTCATTACACTTTCTTTCCTATAGTAAGCCCTAAAACAAACAACAAAAAGTAGTGGTACACAAAGAAACCATCTCTTCTCCTCCAGAGCTCACTGGGCACAAATAGCTAGGCTTCAACTAGCAGTTCTGTTGGTGTCCATCTGCCAATTTCCTCCCTTGTAATATCAGTCTTTTCTTTGTTCATGCCAAGATTTGTGACCTACGAGCATGTATTCCAGTGCCCAGAGTCCAAACTAACCAGGCTTTCGCTGACTAGCATGGGAATTGGTTTGTCTGCTTGTTTTCCTAAAAGCAAATCTGTAGTGTGTTGCAGCAGTTTTATACCAGCAGAAGTGTCTGTACCATACCTTGGTTCAACATTAGCCTCAAAACCAAACCAAACCAAACCATAAAAAAAAAAAGGAAAAAAAGAAAAAAAAAAAAGAACAGCACACTCTAACTACCCCAAAAGGACTGACAGTTCTGTTGGTTGCTGAGACTCCTGAAGCCTTACTAGCAATGACTGAATGACAGTTCATCTCCTGTTGTAGATTAATGTTCATTTTGATGGGCTTCAGCTCTTGCTAAGCACATCATCTTACCTGAGATACTAACTGCAATGTTTGTGAAGCATAAATACCATTTCATCTCTGGGAAGCCACACAGCATGCAAGGATGAATAAAATGTTGTTGCTTTGCAGCTGGTGAGCAAGTATTTCAGGACAATAGTAAGACCATTATTAAATGTCAGTATGACTGCACTATATAATTCTGGATCACAAATAAAAAACCACCACAGAGCAGATTCAGCATTTTGCCCATCGGAAACAGCTAGCGGTATACAACAGCTGAAAATGGTCTATTTTTACATCCCTATCAATAGAAGTCTGAGTAGCTGCTAACAATTTTGCATCCATGGTTTACAGCTGCAGTTATTAATACAAAATTTCAGCTATCTCTGTCTTATCATTTGTAACTCTGCAAGATCTGTCAGTGTAATATCTTGAAGATTAGGCCTTTTCTGTTTGGTGTACATATATCCATATATCCTCACTCAGCTTTTCCCAGGCAGGAAATACATCTAAATAATTTATTATGGTGAATTTGGCAGCAACCCCTGTATTTAAGTTCTTCAGCAGTACTGATTATAATGGGATTGTTGTGGCCTTTCTCTTCCTCCACTATTCATATCCAGCCTTCTGCTGAGATGAATGCCTCCAGGCTACAGCAGTAGCATCTTTTCCACATTCGGTGACATCTCCTTATTTTATTTTAATTTTATTTTATTTTATTTTATTTTATTTTATTTTATTTTTATTTTTTAATGTTTAAGTGATTAAAATAGTAATTTCCTTTCTGTGTGTTGCTGACTTAGGCCAACTTCAGCAACACGGTAAAACAACTGGCTGAATGTGTGAATACCCTGTAACTAGCTTTCAAGGCTACAGAAACTTTAGAGCTGTCTTGCATTTTAGGTCCAAGGCCCAAGCATGTTACAGAGAACATTCATCCCTCAAAAGACATGCTTCTCATCAACACTCTGTAACGATACTTGTTGCATATTCATTTTTCCTACCAGTGTGCATCCGCATCTGAAAGGAGAGCCTTGAGCCTTTTATTTTTGTTCTGGATTGTAGAAAATCTCAGTTCAAAAGTCAAGATGGGATTTGCTTTCTGTTCAAAGTTTTTCTGTACTTTTTGGCTGCTGAAAAAAGATGTTTCACTCCTTAAAAATCTCAGTTTCTTCCAAGGTGTGACACATACTCTTTAACATATCCTCCTATGAAAATGTATCTTTTAGCCATAATATTGTCTACTCAAATAAACATGATGGAGTCTAACTCACACACGAAATTGGAAACAAAATCAATATTTATTAACCAGATGCTGGAGCTTTTTCTAGCTCAGAAACAGCCTAATAGTCTCCACTGGCTTTTATCCTTGCACTCTCTATTTGTATCCTCTCTCTGTCAGCCTGAGTGAAAGATCAAGATGATATAAGATAGAAAGGGAGGAAGTTTTCTCTGGGAAAAAAATTAAATAAAAAAATATTATGTTCAACACAGCCAAGCATATATATATATATATATATTTTCAATATAAAAGCCAACCTATTTTTTTTTCACATGTTTCTCATTACAGGTCAATATTCACAGATATCTAATCCTCAAGGCATTGTCTTTATCACTCAGTAAAGCACTGAGTGTAGTACTCATTGCAGGGACCTAATTCCACACTGTAGTATTGCAGGTCTATAAAAGGTAAAACCAATCCTGATAAGGGGTATAAAAAGGGCCTAGTAAATTGCCCTAACTTTCTATTCTCAAAGTGGATGTCTGTCTGAGCGATGGTCTGATCAACCAAAGTAACAACTGTGCTCTTTACTCAGTTACAATGATGACACCCTCACTGCATGGCTTTATGCTGGCCTCTTGCACAAAGACCATGAATCAATGAATGGATGGCAAGAAAGGGGGATTTAAAACAAATGAGCTGGTGAGCATAAAGAAGGAAGATGGAGGTTACAGTGTCTATGAAGAAGAAAAGTTTTGTTGAAATCCAAATACTATATTGACTGCCACAGACATGAAAAGAGATGGAGGTACTGACACTGCTGTACCACACTTTAAGACCATCGCTACATTATTACCCAGAGGTTTGGTCAGTCAAATACAGGAAAGAAGAACTAAAACTGTAGTAGGGGAAAAAGGGTTTCTAGGATGTGGCCTGTCTTCCTTATAGTTTGGCCTTAACCAAAAATGTCCTTGAAAGACCTAAATGGTTTCCATCTAGTTATGAGAAAAACTTTGTTTGATTTTGAAGAAGAGTTGATAACCATGAGTGCACTGCTGTTCTGGACCAATGAGAGAGGAGAACCTAATTGTTTCGTGATGAAGCTTAGTAATTTTGTGAAAAGCGTGATGCAACCCAGTTTTCCATGATAGCAGTTACTGAAAGATTTTGTTTTGGGAGCACTTGAAGATCTTCACTAGGTTACCGGATAATGATGTTGTCCTGGTTTGGGTTANGGGGGGTTGGGTTCCATACTGGTTTTGTATATATTTGTGCATATTTACTTTTTATTATTATTGTTATTATTATTTTCATTTTTAGTAAAGCTGTTCTAGTTTCCTTTCCTATTTGATAAGTCACTCTCCTTTATTTCCTTTCTTCCCTTTATTTTGTGGGTGGCTAGAGGGAGAGAGCGTTCTGTTGCAGATTTGTGGGTGCTCTGACCCCAAACTGTGACAGATGCTTGTGAAAACTGTGTTAAAAACTCAAACATGTTTGCCAGTTGGAGGGGTCTGTTAACCATATCTTATGTGGCAAAGTCAGCCAGTGACTTTAACTCATCAGTGAAGGTGGGTGAGGTAACTTCATCTGCAGTAGGGTATGGAGCATAACAGGAGCCCCCAGCCAGCAGAGCTTGTTCAAAAACCTTGCTCATCATTCTAAGAAATATATTTGAGATCAGCCCAGCTTATTTAATTGTACTTCAGCATCTCCTTTTCTTTTAATATTTATTCACACTTCTCAATACTTTCTGGACAACCAAACTGTGGTTGTTTGACATTCCTTAAGTTTGGCAGTTCTTGTGTCTCTCCTGTTCTGCAGAGGCACACTTGTTTTCCTTTGTGTGGTTCATCCTGCCTCACATACATCAGATATTTACAAAGCACAAAGGTGAAAAGCTGGGCTTTTATGCATTCCGTTAAAGCTGTTCTTTGCAGACTATTCTCTGTTTCAGCATCCCAGAGGTGAGAGTGCCTGTGGCTCTGGTATTTTCCTCTGCAAGAGAAGTGTCCTTAATTACCCTAGTTGTTGGCTGGGTCCCAGGTAAGCTGGCTGTCCTCTGTTCCCCATACTCCTACATCGACTGGTCAAAAGCCCTGTTATTAGAAGGACAGCAAATATTAACAGTCCCGATAAACCCTGATGGATGTTGTAAAAGAGGCTGTCTTTGAAAAAGAGCATGTTTTCATTTACTAGTTTTTAAATGAATTTGTTTCTTTTATTTGACTTCTTGTCTGGTTCTGTGTTGCAAATAAGAGCTTTCTCTTAAGACACCATGAGATTTTTTTGAGATGGTCACTACTTAAATTGCCAGTAGACAAATGCCACGGCTCTTTTAGGGCCTTGATACAGAGTTGTAAAAGAGGCAGATTCTCATCTCTCCACCAAGTCATGTTCTCAGGAACCCAGGAGCAGCCAACAAAGTAGCTCTCTCTTTTGATATTCTATTGTTGATTTTTTCAAAGCCTCAGCTGCTAGTCAGCCTGAAGGGAATAGCTCAGTTCTTAAGCCCTGAAAGTCTCAATTCCGTCACAGAAAAGCTATCTAGCTGGCTCATTGGTATCACCTTCAGAAGCTTCTGGAAAGAACTCAAGATTGACACATTCACTCACTGATCAGGGTTGTGATCTCCACCTTGTTTCTAAGGATTTTTAAAAGCCCAATGCACTCTGTGCTTAGCTTGCATAGCTGTTTTTTTCTGCCCTGCCTATACATGTTCTGATCTGTGGATATGATACACACACACAGTTGATTAAGTTCCTTCTGAATTTCATTGCTTTCAGAAGCAGCATCCATCAAAGTCACCTACAATTAATCACGTTTCACACCCTGAGTGGAAACAGTTATCTTCTGTAAAAACTCTCCATAAATTGAGAAAAAGACATTGGAAAATGGTTCCTTAGGCCAAAATTACTGGTGGTTGCAATGCCTCATACCATATTTCCAGACAAAAAGGGCATCGGGTTCATGTTTTCTTATTTCCTCTGTAGAGAAAAATCTCTGGTAGTTACTTCACCTTCAAAATTCCTGAAAATGGATACATGCTGGAAAAGTCCTTTAAGTTCGTATCAGCAGTCTTTTATTCCTGATGCTGCCTGTATGATTATTTCTTTACAGCATCTCTGCAGAAGGTCTAAGCTGATATTTTCATTAGCCTCTCTAGACACAATAATGGCTTCAATTTTCATGCAGGCCCTTCAGTCTTCCTCTGTTTGCTCACTCTGCTGAAACTGATGTTCTCATCTGGCACAGTTAGTCAGGTCCTTTCCATAAACAGTGTGAGGGGTTCACAGATATTGCAAAAGCTGCAGGAAGTTTCAGACACTACTGCTGTAACAGCTGTAACAAATTGCATAGCCTAGATACATATGAAAAACATGAAAGTAGTTCTGAGAAAATAGTGCTTCCAAAAACTTTCTTGTATGTACCTCCCAAATGCATCAAACCATTTGCAAGATGTCTTGGAAGGCAGCTAAAAAAGCCATATTCAGATAAGATGTTGCAATTGTTCATGGGGCCAATATCAAACAGTTTTAGTCCCTATCTGAATTTTATCACCAATGAATTCATAAACAATTTGGCAGAAACTTTAAACAGACAATGTCATCATAAATTCATACCTTCCTTCTCACAGCAATAACCTGTGCAATGTATTTGTTCACTAAACAGGAACCTTGACCTTTCCTGCCTTCATTGAAGATCTACTTTGATGTTCTTGGCCAGCAGCTGACTGTCTCTACGAAATAAACTTGAGGATTTGCAGACAGTTGCTCACTTTTGTAATTGCATTTGGTTCCAGAGGTCCCTGAGGTTTGCAGTAACCTTCTCCCACCAGATGCACAAGATAAGTGTGTGAGATGGAAGGAACAGCAGCCCTCACAGCACCTAATAACTCCAGAAATTGCACAGAGGCTCAGGAGAAAGTCAGGGTTTTCAGGGCAGATTACAAGGTGTCCAGGATTGCATAGTTTGATCTCCAGACAAGTTCAGACATGTAAAATCACAGCTATAAATTTACTTGTTGGTCTTCAGTTTTTTACACAGAGAAACTGGATTATCTCTACTCAAAAAGATGTTCAGGATACCAGCAAATAGAGGTTATATTACAACCTCTCAATCATGCTCACACAGATTGTACATTCTGAGTAAATAATTTCTTTTTTGCTAGCTCTTAAAGGTAATAAAAATGAATAGAAGGAAAACCTATCTGCATGAGTAGTTTTCAATACAAAGATAAAGCGATAATGCATCCATGGCAGAATAAAGCTAGTGGTTAAATTCACAAGGTCTGACTTTACCAGTAAAGGGCATTTGAAAATAGGGGATCCATTGATATTCCTGCAGCAAACACTAACAAAGGCATAGTAAATGTTTATGGCATGTGAATAACAGCCTCCAAATTGCCTGGGTTGAATCTCACTTTTTCTGCTTCAGATGGTTATCTGGTGAGGAAAGTTTTCTGGTTGAAGGGATAAAAAATGTAAGCCTGAGGCCAGCATGGAAAACTTCTAGGTCCAAAGAAAACCTTCAGCTCGCTTCCTAACTCCCACTGTCACAGCCACTTCTTTCATTGCTTTTTGTAGAGGATGCAGGCTTCTCTCATCATTTTAACATCCTGTTGACTGCAATGAGCCAGCTCTTTTTGGAGGTCAAATATGTTATTTTGATTAGTTCAACACCTCCCCAGAAAGCCTGTCTTCTCCCTATGCTTCATACAGCTAACAGCATCGAGGTTGACTTCAGGCATGTTCCCAACATATTTTTGGCATTTCAAAGTGTTAAAAATGTGGAAAGTAGCTTTTGGACCTCTCAAAATGCATGATTCACAATATCTTCTTGAGCTTAATGGATTTAATTCATCAACAAAATCTCAAATTTATTAATTTCCCTTCATAAACTCTGGAGTTAACGTTTAGGTTTCGTATCCATGTCTTCATGATAAAGTATGCACTGTAGCTAATGGCATGGTGAAGTTTCACACCTAAACCAGTTTTGCTGTTAAGATCTTGGTAAAATTTTAAACATATTCTTCACTATTAAATTTTCATGAAATCTTACCTGTGTCCACACACTAGAATTAAGTGAGTTCATGCTGGTTTCCTACATATGCTCAACATCTGGAAAAAAGTACACTTTCCAGGGATTTTTGGATGCCTCCTGCTTCTGTAACCCAAAGGTTTGTTCTTTTGCAATGGCATAAAAATGTGTAAAGGACCATATTCTTCCTTCTTCCTCTACTCATATTTTATACTGCTTCTGTTTTATTAGCCTAAGAATGTTGTAAGAAATAATAAACAGAATAGTTTTGGTTGAAAGAAACCTTTAAGGTCATCAAGTTCCAACTATTAACCGAGCACTGCCAGGTCACCACTAAACCTTGTCCCTCAGCACCACATCTATACATGTGTTAAATACCTCCAGGGGTAGTCACTCTACCACTTCCCTGGGTAGCTTAACAGTTACGTCTTTCAACATTACATTTTCCTGTGTTTTTTGACAGAGTTGGAAACTCAATTTGTTTCATAATGACCAGATTCACAGAATCACAGAGTGGTGGGGGTTGGAAGAGACCTTTAAGATCATCTAGTCCAACTTCAGTGCCAAAGTGGGTTCTCCTAGAGCAGATTGCACAGAAATGTGTCCAGGCAGGTTTAGAATATCTCCAGAGAAGGAGACTCTCTGGGCAGCCTGTTCCAGTGCTCTGTCACCCTCAAAGTAAAGAAGTTTTTCCTCATGTTCAGATGGAACTTCCTGGTTCCAGTTTGTGCCCGTTACCCCTTGTCCTCTTGCTGGGCACCACTGACTCCATCCTCTCGGCACACATCCTTCAGATATTTATAAACA
>WEIS01091447.1:0-12859 GCA_013389965.1 Todus mexicanus
TAGAAAAGTCATCTCTATATATTTGCCTGATGACCATTACCAAAGAACAGGAAGTCAATAGTAGCTACTCTTCTGATCAACTGGTTTGTCACTTTATTGATCTATTTACTTGTCAAGTGAATTTCTGGTGAATAGGTAGTGCTTGTTGAAAGGCAGATAGCACAAATGTTTCCCTGCGCTAAGATATCATGTACACCCAGTGCCAAGAGAGAAATATTTCAATGCAGAAAAAAAAAATCATGACAAGTAGTAATATGACTTTACTTCAAATTACACAGCGTGAAGCCCATCACTTGAACTGCATCAGGAAAGATGCTGGCTACCCACATCATCCTGTGATACTGTTAAATCTAATAAGAATAATTGCAAGTCTAGGAATGCTTCCAAGTAAATTTGCTTAATGATCTTAAGCCCTAAGGAAGAGATGTCCACCTATTGCTTAATTATTTAATCTATTAAAGGACATGTGCAAAATGCAGGAACTTATCTGCCCATCAGTACAACTCAGCAGGAATATAACTCTCTCTAATTGTTCTGTGATGCTTTCCCTTTTGGCTGACAAATCCAACCACAGGTTGTGACAGCCTGCTAGGGCACTGGACCTGCTCGGACAGGCCGTTGCCATCTCATCCTGTAGTTCAGCTGCCCTGACAGATTGCCTTCACTGGCAAAATAAAATGGTTCACAAACAGTAAAGCACCTTAACTAAGTGGGAATAGACTTGTCCCAGTGGCTTCCCTAGTGGCTGAGGTGAACAGGTGTCCAACCTCATGGCACTGGGAGTTGCCTGCAAAAGGACTCATTTTGACTTAGCTGTTCTGTAATTGTACTTGCAAACATAACAACATTTTCACATTTTTGTGTATGCATGTATCTGTATTCATATATGTACAGACAGACACACACAAACATGCAATGTAATACATGTATACATTAAGAAAAATGAAAATTGAAAAAGCTTGCTTTTGATGGCAGGGCTGGGAAGGCAGTTCTGGCAGGTTTTTCTGTATCACACGTCATACAGACAAGTCATCCATAGATATGTTTCTACGTTTTGTATGTTTGTAGGCACACACTATATAGTAAAGGTCAGGCATTCATAAACTGCTGTAAGCTTGGACCTGGAATCCTTCTAAATGAACTCCTCTGAATGTTCAGGTGGTGATGCAGATCCTGTGTGAGTGCCCACATCAGGCATTACAAGGCTATTCCAGCATGAAGGTATAGGTTTTGTCTTGTTTCCTCTGATGTTTTTGAAAAAACACTTTAATTTTGGTCAGATAAGGTGTGGGGGAAAGCTGAGGATCCTGCAAGACTGGAAAATCCTTTCCTGTTCTGCTGTTCCATGTTCTCAATTCAAATCCATGGAAATTAAGGAGCAATGTAGTTACACGAATTAAGACAGCAGAGAATCAAGCCATGAAATTGAAATGGAAAAGCAATGAGCCAGATAAAATTTAGTCACACAACCTAAAAGGTACACTATCTAGTCCTAGATTGACTTGTCTGAAAATGGAAGATAAAAAGTGATTGTCTTATTTGAGGTTTCCGGGATCCCTTTGAAGCAAAACAGTTGGGGTTGCTCCTGAAGTTGTTAGTGGACTTTCTTGGTCCTGCCTGCTTCACAGAAGGAAGGTCCATATTGCAAACCCAATTGCCTGAGTTCTGTGGGGTCTCCAAATCATGGAGTCCTTTTCGCTTCTGATGTCCTGGTGAGGTAATTATGCAAAAGCAATTAATCCACAGCCAGTGGAACCGGTGAAGCTGGATTTCTTCTGGGTCTGTGCAGCGTGCCTTTTAAAATACTCTCACTACTATACACTCTGCTCAGCCTTATGTTGTTTTGCCATGCTGATGTGATGCCTATTGTCCTCCTAGCTTCCTCTGCAATCTCCTCCAAAAGCCCCATACCCTCGCTTCACACCGTAGTTGTTCTCCAGTGTGCTGGTGTTAACCCAGCTCTCCCCTCACCAACACTTCTTAGGAGTCCAAGCCACTTCTTTAACTTTTAGCTGTGTAGCCTGGTAAAAGGTACCTGCTAACTGTCCAGTCAGGGCGTGCCTGCTGATTGACCAGCTAGATGTTGAGATCTCATTGAATTCTATCTGTCTTTACCTCAGAGGAAGCAACAGTAGGTTGTCTCTTCTTTAATAAGCATCTAGATTTCAGTGTAGATGTTTGTTGTATTTGAGATCTCTAACCATCTGCTATATAGGGCTGAAATTGGTGAAGGAATTACCAAAAATCATAAGGAGAAGGGAGAGGGGGCAACAGCCTGCCAGCCAGCTAAAAGAAGAAACAAAGGGTGTAGTTTTGTAAACTTAATGTCCTTTGAAAGATAGGCTAGAAAATAAAGTGAGGGTGCCTCAAAAATGGACAAAACTAAGTCTGTTGGATATTCAGAGTTGATTGGAATGATTGTTTGGCTTTGCTCCAAGACCCCTGCAGTAGAAAACACAAATCTAGGGAACCAATACTTTATTCCCAAATGAAAGAGAGGGCTGAGAGCAGACCCCTCTTAAATCTTTTATATTTATGGAAGGACAGTGAAGTGGTATCCCGCTGCCAAGAGAGCTATTCACCAGTGTGTGATATTATTTGAAGTGTCTCATTAAAGCAACTGGTTTTTACCGTAAGTTTGAAAAGAGAAAGCCTAACTGCCAGAGGAGCCCAAAAGCCAAAGACCAGGCTGTGTCTTCAGTGGTAGCTCTGGACAAAGTGTGCTGGGTAACCTACTCCTCCCAGGAGCAGCCCTTGGAGGTGGTATGTCTCTGATGCACCATGCTCTTATGCTCTTCCTTCTTCCCCTTGAATATAGGACACAGAAGACTACCTCAAACATCTGTATCTGGCTGCTGCTCTGGTCTCTTCCATGAGGGTGGGAAATGAAGTAAGGAGATCTTACTCTATCACAGCAGCTGGAGTCCAAGCTGAGAAGTGTTTCTAAGGTCAGAAGTAGGTCTTTTTCCATTGGTGTGGACAAGTACTAATCCAAGTTGGGTCAAACCAGTAAAATATATAATAATAAAGATGTTCTACAGGGTCCTGAGTTACATTCATATTTTCATCTGAAACTAAAAAATCTAATTTTCCATTATAAGTGACCCCAGAGAACCATTGCACTTCATTTACTGCCGAATATCTGCATCTCCTTTTTCTTTTAGTTTTGCTTTTCATTCGTGTATTTTTCTTCCCATTGTCTATTCATGATCTGAGCAGAATGCTGCCGTGTAGATTCAAGCTAAAATTTTTCTGTTCCTTGTTCTTATATGTTCTTCTAGAGCTGAGAGACTATATTAAATCATTTGCATTCAGGATCTAGAGCTTGCTTCTGACTGTGAACGAGTAGCATAAACCTGGCATTTGCGCAATAAATACTTTCATTTTTGCTGTGACCAAAGAAAATTTTTGCACTTACTGTGAACCTTATGGGTGTAAAGGAAACTCTTTAGTGCTCCTTTTTTAAATGTCTTCTGCAACAAGTAGAAATAGTCAATCGGTCGGCAAAATATTATTCTAAGATTTATTGCAATATACGGAGAGAACATATTTCAGAAATAAAAACGATCACTTGACTTGCAGAGAAACAGATGGGCATGAATTACACAAGTAGCTAGAATGAAAAATAGACCCAAAGTGAATTAAATGCTGGTGGAATGAAAATTAAGCATTTTTATTTTTTTTCTGCTGAAGTGAGAAAACAGCCCTACTTATAATGGAAAATTATTCAGTCTGTACTGTAGTGTAAGACAAAATCTATCACACTGGAAGAAGATATTACTAGACTGTAGAAATACATGGTCTCACCAGTAGAATGAATTGTCTCACTGAACGGAGAGAACGCTTTCAGTACTTACATATTTAAAACTTTTGCTGAACACGTAGAACAAACAAAACAAATGTTTTTTAAATGTGCTTATGTTGCAAGTCTTTTTATTTTTAATTTTAAGCTTGCTGTGAGTTTTCATCACACTTTTGTCTCAGTAGATCTTGCTGTCATCATTAATTACAGTTGTGTTTTTACAAGCATCGAATGTTCCTATGGAATCTATCGCTTCATCTCCAGCTTTCAAAGGGCAAGTGCTGTAATAAAACTGAAATTGCTGAATATCCGTTAATTCCCACTGTAATTATTTAAGTATTACTTATACTGCTGTAGTCCAGAGAGATCTCAGGCCTTTGTGCTAGATATTATCTAAGAGTCAGTTTAATATTCTTAACCACATTAATCTAGCTCAACTGAGAATGGCCACTTTACAAAGTGTCAGCTGTGCTGTGATGATCAGACTTTTGTGAGAGTAGCTGAGAATGATCTGATTGTTCTACATGCTTGGGACAGCTCAGCTGCTCTAAGTTCCTGGTGAACTGCAGGAAAACATCTTTATTCTTTCTGGGCACCCACTGTAGTCCTGAGTGTGAAGTTCTGGGGAAAAGCACTGGATGGCTAACTGTAGGGCAGGACCACTTGCATGCCACAGCATGATCATGTAAGCCTCTGACAAATCACTAGCTGTATTTTTCTACCCATTGCTGAGCACAATTGATTTTTATAAACCTATAGTACTGATGTATTGGCTATCACATGCTGATGTTACTTGACTTGGGGATGACACAGGTTATTATTGACATTCATTTTACAGAACAGTCATAATTAGCAGGAGTCTGTCCAAAGGGATTATAGTCTAAAAAAAGAAATAATAGACAGATGTACTAGGAGAAATGAAATATCTTCTTTATTTGCTAGATGAGGAACATGAAGGTAAGAATTAAAATCCCTCTCTGTGTGGGTCAATGGGAATTTTGGCTGTGACAGCAACTGGATTATACCTTTACCCACAATGATGAAACTGCAGTGATACACGCAGCATATATTAGAGCCAGGAACTGAATGCAGCTTTTCTGAATTCTCAACCAAAATAGGAACTATAGGAACTCTTGTCTTGATTGGAGTTTGGCAGACATATGACCACTGTACTGCGCTGTACACCACCAATATTGTATTTATACAGCAATATTACATTTATACAGCAGTCTGGTAAAATACAACCATTTCCATCCCAATACTGACATCTAGAACTTGGACCACACCAGCAAGTGCCTCAGGGAATGTGTGTATGCTTCAGGAGGACCAGTCTACCATTTTAATAACCACTCCAGCAAGCTCATCAGAGCACCAGTTGCAATGCATTTTTTACCATCTGGTTCTAATCAATCTTTGTGTGGCACCATGCCTACCAGACACAGGTTCCCTGCTGCAAAATGACATGTTACTGCACAGTGGCTACTCATTATTTCAGCCACTATGTCCTCACAATGTCATGCAGTGCCTGGGGGAAGTCTCATAAACGTATGTGCTACAGTGAGGAGTGTGGTGGAAGAGAAATGTTCATAATGGACTTTACTTCATTACAGCTGGCTGCAGTAGTTTTAGACACATTTCCCACATTTGAACAACATCTGAGCATTACAGAGGACATTTCTTAGCAGAAGAAAGACCACCACCCTGCAGCACAGTTAAGGATGTGGAATGAAGAGCAGCAGGATGCGGTACTGATCGAGGGAGGGATGATGCAGGTGGAGTTACACAAATCACTTTTCCTGTGCAGACTTTTTGTTTTAACAGGGGACTATGTTGCTAATGCAAAAGGTTTAAGAAAAAGAAGTTGCCTTATGAAGATGCACAGTACGCACTGTGCTTGTCCGTGAATGCTACAAGCTGAGCATGACAGGGATTAAAATTTCACCTTGGACACCCTTGATTAAGATTCCGTTAAAATCATCACTCATGCTGAAATATGCAAAAACTGATCTTGGTCCACTATCGAATACTGTGGACTAAGAAGTTAAAAAGGAAAATCTCAAAACTATAGATTACAGACCTACACATTATAAAAGACTAAATGTGATGCATGCTTTGTGAGAAGGGGTATGCATAGATAGGAAAACCAGGTCATCTGCAGAAAGCAATCCTTTTTGCTAGTGGAATTGTACATGGAATGAATCTCTGAATGGTGACTCTTACAGATATTTGAAACTTCCAGCATAGTGATTTCAAACTTCCATTTCTACAGAGGCTGTTTGTGGTCCCTTATATACAACATTTCAAATGCGTACAAGAACTATGGTCTGAGTATTTCCAGTGAACATTTTTATCCCACAAGATTAAAGATCCTCTCCAAGATCAAAATACTTAAATACTGTTGTAAGGGACTCTCTCTGGCCTCAGATGTTATGCTGTAAGATGTTTGCTGAAATAACTGGAATTACAATCACATAATACAGAAGTAAGTGAAATGATGCATGAGACAATACTAGAGGTTTTGTTCAGGCAAGTGAATATCAGCTGAAGTAAATGCTCATGGATTTTCTTCCCTCCCCGGATAAAATTATGTTAATAAGATAAATTAACTGAGCAGTGATTATACACAGGGCTTGCAGGTCCATGCACAAGCTGTTTATTGTATTCAAATAGGAGCAGGACTTTTTGGTACACTGGCCATGCTTACTTTATTCACTCAGTGCTCTTTTCTCTGGAGCTCTCTCCCCACTGGTCTCACTACCCTCTGTGCTACTTTCCAGCTGCCAGATGCTTCTTACAGAGTGTGCCCTGGACCTGCGGAGCACCCCGAGGTGGTGGCCCTCACATCTGTCACCAGCTGATGCCTCTCTTGTCCCACTGTAGTCATGACTCTGATTGTAGCACATCACATGTGCTTGTAGCTGACAACTCATGTGGATATTAGTGTTTCTGGACAAAAAATATCCTGTCTCCAAATCATGTTTGTCTTAACCTTTTAGGATCCTTTGCTTTATCAAGATAGTTTCACAGGGAGGATCAGATTTAATCCTGGATAAATACATAGAAAAGATTTTACCAAATCAGGGTTTGCTTATGCCCCTACAGAGGAGATGATTTCACAATAATTATATCTCTGTGTGAGATTAGTACCAGACTCTGAGTGCCATTAAGACATCGCTATGGGATACATGTCCTATTTTATTTTCATCAAAGTGGTCATTTGTAAAGGGGATATTACCCTTTGTCTTCTTGGTTACTTTTCTAGTAAGGTCGGAACTTTGCTCAAAAGGAGAAGCCTCTTGTTTCAATATTTTAAAATATCTTCTGTAGTTGCAATAATTACAATAGTAATTCACAAAGACTGCAGAAATCTTTAATTTGTGCTCCACATGTGGTGGTGTCCTCAGATGTAAGTCAAGGACTTCTTGGGTAAATATCAAACGTGAGGAACAACCATCCTCATTTTGGGGTATGTAGGTCACATGTACTACATGATTCTGATGCTGTTACTACCTTGGGTGGCACTTTATTCGCAAATTACTCTCCTTTGATTTATACAGCGCTTCTTGAAGAGGAAGTGCCTAGAAAACACTTCTTAAGATTATGAAAGTAGTTTGCAGATGTCAAGCACTATGTAAATACTGCGACACAAAATATGGATACTCAGAAAGATTTTGCACTTTAGAGATAGGCAGTGACAGCTCATGGTGGGAGCAGTAAAATCTTTCCCATTTAGAAAGTAGAGCCATTAGGAGCATCTGAGCAGGGATTCTGTGCAGTCTCTGAAACACAGTCTGTCTGGTCTGTCATTTGAAAAACACTGTTCTGTAGTCTTGTGAAAATGAAACTCCAGGGAAACTAAGTGCACAGCACCCACTTCATAGGCTTCCTAAGTGTTTCCACACTATACCACAAAGCCACTTTGGTTCCTCTGGATTCTTGACTTACTGCAGCCTTTCCTTGGGCCATCCAGATGCATCTGAAGGGTTGCTGAAAGAGCAGAACTCAGGCAGAGATCATTTACAACTGAAAGAACCAAGAACTGGGAGGTGTTGTTATGGAGGTACCTGTCAGAGTCTAGTCTATTAACAAGGGCCTGAAATTCAAATTTCCAGCCTACGTTCCAGCAGAATCTGCATATGAAAGATAGCTATATATCAGTTGAGAGAATGACATGTTCATCCTTATTGCTTCCCAATGTTAAATCTCATGCAACAAGCTTAATTCAAATAAATCTGCTACCAGTAGTTCAGTAATTCTTGTAGAAAAAGTAGTTAAATTTGCTGTTAACACTATATATGCATGCAAAAACATATTTTGCATATTTTATGTGTTCAGTTCAATGATATACTTTGCTTTTTCATTATGTAATTAGATCACAAAATATTCCAAACATGTCAGTTTGTAAATGTAAATATAAAGATAAGGTATACGCCTTTTTATATTTCCAGTTTGTATAGAAGTCAGGTTTCAAAGCACCAGTCAGGAGAAAAATCCTTAACACCCACTGATAGCCACAAGAGTTGTGCAAATGCACGAAGGTTAAATTTCAAAGATCAAAAGCTTTCCCTTCCCTCATAAACTGTCCTAGGTAAAGATCTAGTTGCAATGTTCTGCTAGTGTACCCTTTCCAGGCATTTGACCAAGTAACTCCACTGGATTTGGGTCTGAAGCTGACAGGCAAAACCCACTAGCTTGCAGAACCAAGCAGCCAACGTCTGCAATCAGGATACCTCCCAGTGCTCACCATTCTCATTCTAGCTTCACAGTCCTCATGAATTTTGAGCTTTCAGGAGGCTGAACTGTGGCAGCTAGAGAGCAGACTTCATCACCCACAGTCCACATGGGAGCATGCCAAAAAGCTTCATGGGTGAAGCGCTTGAGGATGCAGATGGTGCCATTGCTGGGCATCCTCAGAGAACTGCGGAAGAGGTCAGTGCTCTATGCAAGCTGGAGCCCCTGTCTACCAACAGCACCAGCGCAGAAGTGGCTCTGGTCTGTGTTCACCAGTAACATCTTCAAAGGAAATGAACTTATGATTCCGGTCCTTCTTTCTCTTATTCAGGATGGTAAAAACCCAACCAATCAAACAAACAAAACAGCAAATTAACAAATAGAAACAACAGTAGTTGATTAAATCATCAATACCATGAATGTTAATTAGGAATTTTGTTCACAAACAGCACTAATTAAGTACATACATTCTGACTTCTTATTTTCTCTTCGGAGCAGAGAGCAGACAACCCCAAGTGTATTCTTTGCTGACAATTACAAATGCATACGAAGGCTTCCGCCATACCCTCTTCTATCTTACAGCACCTAGTGCAAAAACATGGAATTAATTAAAAAAACACAGAGTACAATATGACGCCATCTCTCCCATTTGTCCTCAGGAGTAAGCAGGTGGTGTGCCACATACTCAGCACTGCAGCTCAAAGGCAGACAAACCTCAAACGGGTCCCCAGACCGCAGGGTGCTGCAGCAACATTTCTCAGGTGCTCCTGTGCAAATCAAGAGTTACGCAAGGAAGACCCCTGACCTGTGGGTGCCAGAGTCCAGAGCAAGTGGAGGAGTTTAAAACTTCTTTAAAGGAGCTTCAGATCGGTTTCAATGAGGTTAAGATTTATTAGTGTTCATAGGATTTGGGACCCCTTCCTTGCTGCCAGTGCCCAGGACAGTTTGTGGTCAGCATTGCGTGTTAGGGCAGGAGCACCTGCATCGTCCCACGTACACCCACCCCATGGCAGCTGCATCCCTGCCTGTGCAGATTCATCAATTGCTTTTTCTTGGCATAGGTTTGTGGTGAATGTTGTTCATATTCTATTCAGGTTCTTACAACCTGTCCATTACATTGCTTTCTGTGAGTCCACTGCAGCAAAGCTTATTTTACAGTCTGTGTCAGATGCTGGGGTTTTTGTGCGTTATGGAAATGTATTTTTTGGTTTGCTCAGTATGTGTGTGAATGATCCCATGTGCAATAAAAGGTTCCTGTTGCATACTCTGCTTGTAACCACATTAAAGAGCCACATGTGTCTGCATCAGTCAGGATGTGTGTTGTAGTTATTCTCTGAGGTTTTTGTGGCTTGGGTTTCAGTGAATTTCTTGAGGTTTTACTCTGAGATTGGTTTTGTGTTTTTTTTTTTTCCATTGCCCATTTTGCATATGAAGGAGTTTTTAATTATCAAAGCCTGTTATCCATAAAGTCCTTCTGTGGAATAAAGCTGTATTGCACTGACCCAAAATTTCCTTGCTGGATGCAAGAAGATAGATTAGATGGTTTCTTGCAGCAGTTTGTTTCTGTAGCTCAGTGCTTTTACCGCTATTGGGGTGTGGGAGCCATACGGGAGGTGTTGATCTGTGCTGAATGCTCGCCTGTGAATTATAGTTTATATTTTGCCATCTGGCTGCCTGATAATTAGTCCATCTTTTTATCAAATGAATGGCACCTGTCTTCTTTTTCTCAAGACATATGCAAAACTATATTTTTTGGAAAGGATTGTTTTCAACTTCAAAACAATAGCAAAAAATACTTACATTTATGTCCTCAGGCAAACCTCACCCATGTTTGGACCTAGATAAGCCTCTGCATCATACTGTGGTATTACGCACTCCAAGTATTGGATTACTGATTACGTGATGTCTTGAATTTGCTACATAAATATAAAAGCTGAGGTCTGGATGACATATTATTGTACTACAGAGCTGCAATATGTAGCTATATTTTCTTACATTCAATAAATAAAAGAAACACTGAGTTTGACAGTGCCTTCATTCTGCTATACCCTCACCATGATGCCAAGTATTTTTTCATGAGATCTGTTTCTGGTGGGACTCCATGGGTGGGCACCCTCAGGAGAAACAGGCTGAGCAACAGGATAGCCTAAAGAGGATCAGAGATGCGTGAAGTACCCAACCTCAGCCCCCGTGGTTCCACTGCTAGAGAAATCTGTGGTTCATTATGACACAAGAAAACAGGAAATCATGAATTAAATTAGAATTTAACCTCAACCCCTAGGAAAAAAAAATCCCACATAGCCTGAAACCTTTTCCTTCTCTTTTAGCAGGAAGTCATTGGAAAAGGTTGTCCAGAAGGAGATGGAAGGCATTTTCTTACTCTGTGGCTTCCCTCTCTATTTTGGGATGCTGGCTATCCAAGTCAGTGCTTAAGAGCTATAACTTATGAGTCACTAGCTATGTATTAAATGCACAAGGGAAGTCTCTTTTGCTGCTATATATTTGAAGAAATATTTTCACATTATAAAATTAAAGAAGTTGTTCTTTTTGAGAAGCTAAAGGTTGTTTTTTGGGGTTTTGTTTGTTTGTTTTTAATTTTTCAATAATGTAACATTCAAAATTAAAGTTGTGTATTAGCTTGTGAATTACGGCAAATTACATTTTCCTATCTAGAAATAATTTTTACCACAAAATACATTCACTTATGGAACTCTGAACAGGTTGGGAAGCACCAAACTGCCTTAAAAGACAATCTAAGGGGCCACCTCTGTTCAGTAATTGTGATTTTGGCAGTGTGAAAATAATGTGCTCGAAATTGGTTTGAGGCAGCAATATCTGCCATCAAAAGCAAGTGAATAGAAATGTACCATAAAAATCAGTATTTCTCATGCACCTTGTATATGGAGACTTCTAGCTGTAACCAGTCTAAACTGTATTTAAGTTGTCAGTATTAAAGACATATAAAGAAAATTACAATTTTCCTGAACTATCCAGTCCTATCTAGTGGAAATGAACATGTATTAATTTTCCAGCCAATCTGACTGTGAATCCCCTTTCCTTTGGAATACCTTTTCTTTTTTACTGCCATTCACATTACCATCCTTTGGAATATAAAATATTATTTACACAGGAAACATTTTTTTTTTTTCAATTACCATGTGGATCAGGGTAAACCCTGCTCTTTGTAATATGTACATACTAAAGTAGCAATAGTTCATTTTGCCATTGGTATCACTGGCAACAAGTGATGGCCAGAAAGGGGAATGACCTTTCTGAAGGGATTTCCTTCTACATAGTGCAAAACAGGAGTGCAAAACAGAACTCTTTGCCTTGAGTAAGTGCTGCAAGATCAGTCTTTGGCTCATTTCAGGCTGATGCCAATCATGCTGATTATACTGCATTCTCATTTCTTCATTCTGCTCTGGCCTATTGTATCCCCTGCTATCTCCCGTTAACTGTGCAGATGGTAAGAGTTTGGGACAAAGTGTGTTTTTTGTGTACAGCGCATGCCAAGTAGGGGCCTTCATCTCCAGTTGGAATTGTAGGCACTACTGCAATACAAACAATATACTTTGAAACAAATATTAACTCCAATAAAAACAATTTCTTCCTTTTTTTTTCCCTACTCATAAATGCACACACACAGACACACACACATTAGTCTAATACAAATATGAGACGAATACATTTGTCTAGATGAGGGTAATATCTTCATCTTCCATAGGTTCTATATTTGATTAACCTATGTAATCAAATGGGAGAGGATAACCTTAATAAACTATAAAAGTAAAGTAAATACATCCTAAACAAAGTGCTCAGGATGCTACAGAAATCAAATAAAACTCTTGCGTCCCCAAATACATATAGGTCACATTTTGCTGTCAGCCTCACTACCACCGCCATAATGTTACCTCTTTCTGCTGATGTAAAATGACTGTCATGACAGAATTTAAGTGTGGTGCCTAGAACATGAAACGAAACTTCCCAGAAAGTCAATCGAATACCCAATCCTACTCGTATAGCTTGTTGTCTCCTGGCCTTCTGAAAAATAGCATGTCAAAGCGATTAATCTTAATGTGTGATATGGACACAGAAGAGCATGAACCTTTTGTGGAAGGCTTTTACAGGGCACTGTACATGCTGCTGTGAAGCATTTGTTTCCAATTCCTTTGCCTGCACCTCTGTTCTCAGACTCAGTTTCCCAGTTACCCAGCTATGAGCAGGTTCTGGCCACAGGGTACTTATTTTTCTGACTCCAGATTTTGAAATATCTCTTTAGATCAGTATTTAATTTTGCAGAGATAAAAACCTTTTTTTTTCTTTTTT
>WEIS01091457.1:0-15734 GCA_013389965.1 Todus mexicanus
CAGCGCCAGGTGCCGGGGCTCCGGCCGCCGCCCGGCGGGGCTCTGAAGCAGCGAACACGCCCCCGGGCTCTGCCCTTGCCGGCGGCCTCCATGGCCGCCGGGGCCTTAGCTCGCGCGGATGCGCGTGCGCGGCTTCTTACGCCCTCGGCGCGCGGGTCTGCGGCGGCCGCTAGGGCGGGGCCGTGTCCACGAGTCACGGAATCGATTGTTAGGAAAGACCTTTCAAGTCATCGAGTCCAACCATCTACCCGCTCTGCCAAGTCCACTACTAAGCCGTATCCCCAAGCACCACATCTACACGACTTTTAAACACATCCAGGGATGACAACTCAAACACCTCTCTGAGCAGCCTGTTCCAATGCCTGACAACCCTTTCGTGCATTTTCTTTCCTAATATCAAGTCTATCATCCTCTGGTGCAGCTTGAGGCTTCTCCCACTTGTTCTATCATGGGTTACTTGTGAGAAAAGACCAGCCTACCTCTCTACAATGTCCTTTCAGGTAGTTGTAGAAAGCAATAAGGTCTCCCCTCAGCCTCCTTTTCTTCCGACTAAATAGCCCTAGTTCCCTCAGCTGCTTTCATAACACTTGTTCTCTAGACACTTCACCAAATTCACTACTCCTCTGGACACACTCCAGCACCNCCATGTTGTCTTTAAGTTTCCATTCTTTAACAGTATACCAATTAAACTATTTCTATCTCAACTCCCTTGTCATTTTACCTTTTATATTAATAAGGACCATGGAGCAGAAGGGGGAAGGAGGATAGTAGATGCTGAGTAGACCAATACTTTTACATTTATAGTTTGTTGAAAGCTTTCTCCAAATAAAAAGTTATTTACCTGCATTGTTATAAACAGCAACACTGAAAAGCACCAGAACTGTTCCAGTTTGTAATTATGTCCTTCTGACGCTCCAAGCTGTTTATGTGGGAAAGCAGGCTACATAGCCTTTGAAACTCTCTTTAGAACTAGTGCTGAAAGGAACCACTTGTGCCAGCACCATAGAGCTGAAGATACAACATGGGCAGATTCCTTGGTTGGCTAATAGTGTTCTGATAATCACTGCAATTGCTAACTTCAGTTATATGAATAATTATATATTACCCTGATTCATGAAGCCCTTCACCCACAAAAGCACAACCAATACTTTCCAAATTTTTAAAATGAATTTTAACAGGTTTAAGCTATGATTTGCAAACTTCAAGTACTTTTAGTGGCAATGCAAATGCACAGTATTACCCATCCGCCAAAGTGCCAAATTTCTTTGAAATCCCATTTGAAATGCATGATTTTGTTTTCCAATGTCAGTTCTCAAACTACAGTACTTACCCAACTAAGCCGACATCTGCTATAAGTTTCAAATCAAGACGAACAATTCGCCTCTGACCTTTGCAAGGCACAAAGTCTGTGGCCAAGGAGCCTCCAAGGCCTCCACGAGCTGCTAAGAATCTCTCTCCTGCTGCATTAAGCTCTCCTGAAAAAGAAATACACTAGTGAAAAAGTACAATCCCCTGCAGTGGTTCAGTTGCGATTTTCCACTTAAATCTTGCACTCAATGAAGAGAGAATTTTCTGTACACTTCCTTGTAAGAGCTGTGCACTCAGGGTCATGGCACTTTTCCTTCTTTGGAAACAAATGAGAGCAATCACACCACAGTATTCCCCTCTGTCATACAGTCAGTCACTTCATGAAAAGTGCTAAGCACAGGCAGGAAAAGTATGGCCACGATGGTAGTTCTGAAGCCTCCAATACTTGAATTCAAGAATGCAAGGAAAAATCTGACATGCCTCAGTCATGAACAGGTCTTGCTATACAAATTGAGTTTGAACTCTGAACAGCATAAGAAAAACTCTGACGAACTGCAAAGGAACCACTGAAGAGCTTTTCCAAGGGCACTGTATTGAAAGAGATCTTCCTGGTTAATACCAAATATCACTCTTTAAAAAAAGAGTAAAAAACCCAGTAAGTATTTTAGATGACCTAAAATGTTGACACTCAGCGAGGATCTTGATCTTTTAATTAAAGGCATAATTCAGTAAAATTATAAGGACATTTTACAGACACATAATCTACATAAGGTCATTAATGATCCTGTGAAGAATCAGTATGGCTTCCAGCCTTTAACACTTGTTTGCAAGGGCAATCTCCTCTCTGCTGCATATAGTGATAAAACTGAATACTGCTCATTTCTGGAAAGGGTCCTTGCAGCTCCAACAATTTCTACAGTGTATTTTTTGTTAACCCTTTGTACAAAAGAAAACATACACGTATTTTGGGAGATGTCTAATGTTAAAACATTCTAGTGTTAGAAGTCTGCAAGATGTCATCAATAAATATGACCTTATCTACCAGATACATTAAACCAAAGCAAAAGCTCTTACCGATCTGCTTGCCATTATCACAAAGAACTGAAATCCCCATGGGCACATGAACTTCACAATCTTTTCCTTTTTCACCTTTTAGGGCTTTAACACTGGGAGAAATGAAATCAGGCTTAGTAAGTTAGGTTGACATTTTGCTTTCTGGAAAAGGTGTATGGAACAACTTTCATCAAACAGACTCTTACCTGCTGTTGGCTCCTGTTCCAGCTACAAATCGTTTCTGGGGATATCTCTCCTTTATGCTCTTCAAGGTAGTTCTTTCTCGGGCGACTAACCAGACATCGCCACCTCTCCCTCCTTCACCACCGAGACGAGGATAACCCATTCCACCAGTTCCTCCTCTCACATAGAGCCGCAAATCATCTATGAAGTTGCCATACTAATAAAACAACAAGCTTTGTATCAGTGTTACGTTCTGCCCGCGTTTAACTTTGTGGCTATTTGAAACAACGCGGCTAAAACTGCTTGGATAGAAACTTTTTCTCATGGCAGTAACGCACGTTCATCATACAGCCACGTAACCCTCTGAAGTGCTTTTTAGTAATAGAAAAACGTTCGACGCTTCCTCCCCGGCAGGGATGCCCCAGGCTGAGGGAGAGGGCGAGGCCTCTGTGCCGGGCCCCGCACCCCCGGCGCCCCCTGCCCGGCGCCCACAAGGGGCTCTGGCGGCCCGGGAGGCGCAGGGCCCGGCGGGNACTCAAACACCTCTCTGAGCAGCCTGTTCCAATGCCTGACAACCCTTTCGTGCATTTTCTTTCCTAATATCAAGTCTATCATCCTCTGGTGCAGCTTGAGGCTTCTCCCACTTGTTCTATCATGGGTTACTTGTGAGAAAAGACCAGCCTACCTCTCTACAATGTCCTTTCAGGTAGTTGTAGAAAGCAATAAGGTCTCCCCTCAGCCTCCTTTTCTTCCGACTAAATAGCCCTAGTTCCCTCAGCTGCTTTCATAACACTTGTTCTCTAGACACTTCACCAAATTCACTACTCCTCTGGACACACTCCAGCACCTCAATGTCCTTGTAGTGAGGGGCCCAAAACTGAACACAGTATTCAAGATGCAGCCTTGCCAATGCCAAGTACAGGAGAACAATCGTGTCCCCAGTCCTGCTGGAAAAAAAATGATCAGGGAATAATGAACAAAAAAAATTCCAAATTCCTGAGCATGTGCTTGTCAGCTGGCTCACACCTCTCTCTGACTTAGCGAAGCCAGCTTTTCATTTTGCAACTGGGTTATTCAGAAGAAGGTACAGAAAAAGCATGGCTGTCATTCAGAATGCTTATTCCTGATGGCTTTTGATGATCTTGATGAATGAATAAAATTATAATCAATTGAATACAATTTTACAAGATACCACAGTCCTAACTGGCCTTTTTTTGTTTGTCTTGACATGTCATACTGCATGGGGATTTTAAGTAGTATTTTAGAAGGCCTGAGTCCTCTTTATGGATCTTTTTTCCCACCTACTTGTACAGAAAAAATACGTTTGAAAGCTTTTCACTCTGTTGACTATAACTGACCTGCTTTTTCTGCTGTTCTGTGTTATTTTTACCAATCGACTATGTATTCTGTTGCAGCTAAAAATCCTCCTAATTTCTACCAACAGAACATGCTTGTATAATATTGTTACAGAATTTTTAAAGCAGAAGATTTTTCAGTGATAAATGGGAGAGCAGAAGAGGTGACTCATCTAGTGAGCCTATGTTAAATCCCCTAGATTCAGAGTATGTTTTCCCTCAGTGCCAAGGTAGCTTCCCCACGTGGATAAAGTCAAGGTAAATCCTGTGAATGGCAGAACAGAAATTATTACAACATCAAAAAATGCAGAATTCTCATGTTATGCTTTCAGATCAAGGAGACTGCATCTGCAGTTCTGAAACAGGTGATATGCAAAATCTAGCAGCAAGTGTTTTGAACTGGTCTGTTAAACATGTTATGACTGGAAAATAGCCTTGCACTTGAGGCATTTAGCTGAGAGGTCCTGCCTGAGAGGCTTGTTGGCGGAGACTCCCTCTAGACTTGGTGGTGAGAGGTGTCTCCAGAGGACGAGCCACATCATGAATGGCTCCCTGTGGATCCCTGTCTCTCTCTGTTAAGTTTTTGAAGTTGGGTGGGCTGAACTTGGACTGTAATTGCTTAGCTTTGAAAAGAAGAAAAGTCACCTGGCCAGGCACAAACCCTAAAGCCTGGTCTCAATCTCATGCAAAAAAAACCCCCTCCAATTTGCCTTATTAATACCCTATTGATAAAACATTTGATATGGTATCACTGCAGAAGGAATGAGAATATGGGGATTAGGAGAGAAATTGTGAAGTGAGATAGCCACTAATAAGGTTGAAAGGAAGATGTCAGGCCTAAAGGGTTGGTTTTAGGATGGTCTTATTTGATACTTTTTGTAGTGGCCCTTATAATATCAGGAAGAGCATACTGATGAAATCTGGCAATGATATATACTGAGGAATCATCTTAAGTACGAAGAGTATCTCAGGAGATGTATTTTCATTTGAAGTAGGGAGGTATTAATGTCACTCTTTAAGGTCCTGGTGAAATCTCATTTGGGGTACTGTGAAAAAAACCCACTCTAATTAGTTGTTCTGCAGCTGAGCTAATGTTGAACTGAAGGAGGCATAGAGGGAAGTTGGGCTCATCACTAGAGAGCTTGAGAGCCTTTTGTACGAACATTTTAGGATTGCTCAGCTTGTTTACTTCAATTAAACAAAACCAGAGAGGAGACAGAAGTGCTGTCTATAAATATATATCAGGAAAGTAATCATGAAGGATGAAAATCATTTAATTTGAAGGGCAATGTTGACACAAGAATAGACAGATATGTACTATTCATTAATAAATATATCAGGAAATTAGAATAATATTTCTAGTCATTATAGCAATCAAGTTCTGAAACGGCTTTTCCATGGAGCAAAAATATACCTGTTTTTAATATGGCGCTTGATAAATTTGTGAGGCAACTGTACAACAGAGCTTTCTGTAGTGGCAGGAAGCTGGGCCCTGTCATTCAGGAGGACCTTTCTGTTCTGTTACCATGCTGATTCATAGTACAAATAACAGAACATTTTGTTCAGATTTATAGTTCATAATACGGGAAGGACTTGTTGGTCTGATATGAATAGTAGGCAAGGTTCAGAAGTCCTTACGTATGCAAAAGTTGGATTGTGTTACTGTGCCTTCTCTAAACCATATAATGTCAGCATTACAGTGAAAATTATAGAAAAAAGTAGATAAGCAAAAACTTTTAAGTGAGACAAAGAAAGCTTGGAGAAGTTGCAAATGGCAAGGTTATCAGCAAAGTTCTCCAAGGATCAAGTCACAGGCTCTGAGCCATCCTTAGACACCAGTACAGGTATAGATCAAATAACCCTGTGCTTTGTTCCGTTTTTGTGGCGCATGCTGTTTGAATTTAGTACTGCTGAATTGTTACAACTGTTGAGAGCAGCAGGGTCTGTAGCTTGTGAGCTTAGCAGAGCCTTGTAATTCAGTGTGCTGAACTTCCTTAACACACAGCAGGAGGTCACATCCAACAACAGCTTCAGGTGTAAACTGGTCCAGAGATGCCAGCAGAACTACTAAGATTAAGTCTACTCATGTAACGAATCCACAACTCAACCTTAAGAAAAGAGAAATAAAGAAAATCTAGTCTCCTCTGTATGTTGTGAGTTGAAGGTGTTAAACCCACTGGCATAACACTCAATTTATTCCAGCACTGAGCAAGCTCACATCAGCAGGGAATTAGATAACATTTCATTTGAAATGTGCCGTTGTGCGTTTTCTGGAGCCTTTTATACTAGCAAGTATATGACCCACATATGCACGATGCTAAAAAATACTGAGTCTTTTAAAACACAAAAGTTTGAGGATATTTAGATGGTTTCTTTTCTAGATACTTTGCTTCAAAAATGTATGTAGTCACCTGAAGAGACACTGTGTTTTGCCAGGGCAGCACTGATTCTGTCATCTTTTGCTTTTGGTTTGCGTCGGCTGTTTAATCACCAGTGGGTGTGCTGTACTTGAACACAGAACATCACTCTGTTTTTTCTTTACTCCAGACGCTGATAATCAGTGATGCAGAGGATGACTCAATTCTTTCTCTTCAGTGAATCCTGTTTATGTAAGACTGTGCAGATGTGTAGTCACCGAGATATCTATAATTCAGACACACAAAAGGCTGATAGTGTTTAAAGCTCTCCAAACCGATTTATACATAGCCAGCGCGTATTCCGAGTTTCATGCTAAATATTTATGCATCAGTTTCTGCACTTTCTGTTCTCATAGTGTACTTCTAGTATGCGATTGCTTGAAAATTACAAGGGTACTGCTAGATCAGATCATGGGTTTATTGCTCTGTTTCTTATGTCTCATAAATCACTAGGTAGTATGTTGTCATCAGCTCTAACAAGAAGCTGTAAAATCCCTTTCCACAACAACTTTAAAGCTTCCAGCAGCAGGTTTTTTAAAATTCGTGCTTTAAATCCTGTTTTTCTCAGTCTGGAGAATAACTCACTAAGATGGAGATGCTTAAAAATTAACCTGAAGCATTTTAGCAACACAGCTTTATTTTAAAGTAGAGTTGAAATAATTAAAAAGTTCAAGTCAATTTCTTTTCTTTGCCTTTCCAAACAGCACACAGTGCTTCATTGCAATGCAGAGAAACTGGCATAAAGGTCTTTGCAGTTGAAAGAAATAAGTACACCAAGATATCCAAGGTCCAGATGTTCTAAAAAATTGATGTATTACTTTTACAGTTTTATTTTTAAATTATTAAGAGATTTAACCAATGCTATGTACAATAAAGTGCCACTAGATGGAGCCACGTCAGGTGTCATAGTGAAAAGAATAAGCTGAAGCACAGCTGTACAAAGCTCATGCTATAGAAAAACTATCGATGCTGGAAGAATTTTAAGGGAAACATTTTATCTTGCCAAAGTTTGGTTATCAATTAAAAAACTAAAAATCACGGAAATAGCCACTTTTGTCTTTAATCTCATCTCATAAAACTTACTGTGTGAATTGGCTGTGCTGGAGTCTGTGGGTTTCCGCATGGAGTGTACTGCATCTTTGGAATTCTTCCTGAACCCTTGCAGAATGGAGAACACAAAACAATTTTTCTCTAAATCCAATTTATGTTTATCACCAGCTGAAAAAAAAAAATCTGCTTTCCCAAGTACATGGACAGGGTCTTTGGTCACAAATTGACTCACCTTTCACCTCACCTGTTCTGAAATACAAATTGTAATAACAATACTTAACTAAAAAACATGATTGGTATCTTTCTTTGTGGTGGTTCCATCCTACAAAATTCATGTAGCATCCTGCAGGGTTATTAAGTGCCAATAAAGTCGATCTTTGTTTATTTAAATTCATGGGTTCATTCTTGTTCCAGGTGGCATTCTCCCATAGATGATGATCCCTCAGTGCCTGACTGATAAAGATGCATAATGACATAGAAGAAAATGAATTATGAAGGTCAGCCTTCAGAACGAGTTTCACATGGGGAAGTGAATTTTTAGAAATTACCAAAGAATGTTCACATAAATGGGTTCTTAAGAGAATATTATTGATGAAGCAGCATTTTAGAAAGAGATATTTTTTTTTTTATTTGAAAGGATTTTCCAAAGAAAAATCTGTTTCTTAGCATTTTGATTTCTATAGTTATGTTCTGGGAGTACCTCATTTTAGGATTAAAAAATAGTGAATTTATTCACTATATTCGAAAAATCATGAGGAACGTGATAAAAATAAATCCATAGGATGAAAAAAAGGGATTGAGGGCCACCATTAGTGGCTGTTGGAGTAGAATGAATCACTGGGTTTGCACCAGTATCTGGTGCAAACTACCGTTAGATGAGCAGGAGTGAAATGCCAAGAAGGAATTGATGCAGTGGCCAAGCAGCTGTGCAACTCCCCATTGCTTTACTGCCTTTAAATGCCTCTGAAATGTTGGCTTTTTCACTGTGAGATTGATCACATTAATAAATGTGATGGTGCGTAAAGCAAACAAAAAGAGGAAAAGCTTGTCCTAACTTGAAAACTTACTGGAAGTTATTTTAATTGATGCTATGAAGGAGCTTTCTGAAAGGTAGATTCCATGTACAGCCTTCCTAATGCTTTAATCTCCTAGGTTATGAGTGCTGCTTTAGATTTTGAGGGACTAATAACATCCAATGCTGCTTTAGGTTTTGAGGGACTAATAACATCCAATGCAGCTTTAGCTCCCTTCAATGGCACAAAGAGTTCACAGATAAACTAACTTACAATCTTCCAAATGCTTTTTCCTGTATAGCTGTGTAGGTTCAAATGCAGCTTATTTAAAAACCAAACAAACTTCAAGATTTTGAAACAGCTGAAAAGGCTTCCAGAAGATAGCTGAATATTGTCATTTTATAGCAGGTTTGTATTTACCTTGAAGTGCTGTCCATATTGTTTTCAGGACAGAAATTACTACATTTCCACTTGAAA
Source organism: Todus mexicanus (assembly GCA_013389965.1). Classification (NCBI taxonomy): domain Eukaryota; kingdom Metazoa; phylum Chordata; class Aves; order Coraciiformes; family Todidae; genus Todus; species Todus mexicanus. The sequence goes on from WEIS01091457.1 coordinate 8,857, forward strand.
GAACAGGCTGTTCCTGTCATGTGCTTCACCAAAGCACGTCGTGAAACCCTCACAGATCAAATTTTACTATGTATTTGTCCTATGTTCTCATCAGCCATGAGAGAGGAGGTTTTCTGGAGCTGGGACTGTTGATAGTTTTACACGTGTGAGTGCTTAAGACATCATGATTTTGGGTACATTGGTTTTTATATGTGGCAATGTATTGTACAGAAAAATAAAGTTCAAAATGCTGAGCGGTTGGGTGACACTCAAATTCAAGAAAGGAGCAGCTGCAATTTAGTTACATCAGCTCTTTCCTGGTGTAGAGCAGAGTGTTCCTTTAGGCAACATCTCGTGCAGGAGAGTTACTGAGGTAGAACTATACACACAACCTTAAAGAGAGTTGTCAGTTTTGCGCACAAGTTCAGTGGAGTTTGAGTTCTACAGGGACTCAGTGTTGCAGAGAAGTGGTTTTCTGCTGTATATCAGATGCAGCCTTTTCATTGTACTTTGAACTATAGCCTTTTGAAATTTCGTATGTTTAAAGAGAAGATGTGAAGCTGTGAGGCAGCCCAAGTCTTGCCAGCACCTCAAATAGCTGACATTTTCTGTGAACCTTCAAACAGCCATTGCAATCGTGACTGTGAGGCAGTCACCAGGCCGATGACATTCAGAGCACTTGTTTTTAAGTTGCCGGAACACTACGTGCAGAAAAAGTGTTTGTCCCTGCATTGTTCCAGAATGATTGTATGTGAAAAAGAAACTTGTTTAATACTTGGGCTTTCCATGCAAGTGTCTTCCTTCATCTTTCAAATTTGATTCAGGAGAGTAACCCTCTTTACTACTCCTTGTGCCATAGGTATTCAAAACCACTTTACATTCATAGATCCTCACACCATGCAGGACAGGCTCTCATCTTTTAAGTTAATAGATGAGGAAATCACACTGGTAAAAGCCCCAGGTCTACAATCTATTCTTTGTAAGTGGGCATCTAGACTCGAAGTGAAGTAACTCAAGAAACCCACTTCAGAGTGCATAGCATTAGGCTACAGGAACTCCCAGCCTTCTCTTGGCAAGAGCATTTTCCGGCCCTCAGTAGGTGAAGAGAGAGTAAAATTACTATCTTCCATTATATGCAGTACAAAAAGGGCTGTGACATCCCTTATGCAATAGATCTCAGGTTATGAACTGTTCTTCTGCAGCGTGGTGAGCTGCACCAGTGAAGTGGGGGACATCAGTGTTTCAAGATCCAGTCCTGTAGTTCACAAGTGGGCACAGGAATCCTGGGACGTGTCTCAGGTATGATCAATAGCGTTGCTAGTGTTCATAACTGATTTTGTTGCACATCCCCAGTTGTAGGAATCTGTGACATAAAGAGAGGCAGCTACATTTGGAGCTACAGTCTCACACTGAACCAGAACAGTTAGAAAGGAAAACAGATTTTCAGTGTATTTGTGAAAATTCTTCAAGTTTAATGATGTTGGCTGCTGATAGTTTTACTTTGACAAACTCTGAATCAACTCTAGTGTCTGTGAAGATGAAAGGCTGATGATATTCTCTGAAAGCAACAGTCTCCTTGGAGAGTTTGGAAAGCATGTATGCAGTTGTATGAAAAGTCCTCTAAAAACCATGTGTGTTTCAGAACATGACCCAATGAATATACATGCCACAAATTTTGTCAGAAAAATCTATGTAAATAAACCTAAACTTTAATTATGTAAGCCAAGGTAGCTGTAATCCCTGTAGAGTTGTATTTTGGGCAACCTGTCCTGAATTAGGCACAATAGATACCTAAAACTGGGTCCAGAAATTCAGCTTGCTGAGTGTGGAGTTGCCCAAGCTACCCGAGGAGGAGTGCAAGGAGAGAGGGAGGCAGATTGCAAATTTATGGACAGGAATTTGCCCTTAGGAACACATTTTGCACTAATAGAGCATCTTCAATTATAGGAAGTCAAGGCCTTTTACAGATTTTAATGTTTTGGGCTCCCTGACACCTTTTAATTAAAACAGTATTTGTAACCTTATTTTACTAGCAGGATATAGAAGTTGTTTTATACAGTGTACTGTGTCTGGCTGGGTAAACCTACAACATAGAGACCCATGGAAAATCCACGTCAGCTGGAACAAGAATCAGTCTCTCTATATTTGGTCTTACACTTCAGCAACTGATGAGACATTGTAACTGGTGTATCCTAAGAACATGTATGAAAGAAATAATTAGAAATCTATGTAAGCTTCTTCATAAGCTTCTCTCCCTGAGAGGAAATGGAGCTCTTCTAAGCATGTGCATGAACCTAGTTCCTTAGCAGAGAAAATCTGTTCAGAAAGAAAAACAAACAAACAAACCCCCCCAAAAAAACACAACAGAAAAGAAGCCTTTAATCACTGGCACAGCTGGGCTGATGCTGGCTGGAAGATGTGGGACGTGAACGCCAGTGTGCAGTGACCATCATTGGCACCAGCTTCTGGAGGGGATGTTGTCAAGTACAAATAAAATGGCTTTGCAATCCTCTCTGGCAACCAATTTAAAAAAATAATGTGAAATTGGATCTCAAGCCAGGGATTTCCTACACAAAGGGAACTGAAATAGTGGGTACACATTGTGCCTATGAATTCTGGGCTGTATATCTGTTTTCCATTATTTTGAAATGTTGTCTTTGATGGGAGTGTGTTCTGGCGGGCAGGCAGGATTGCAGATGGAAACCTGGGTTTATAAAATGGGAAGCATGTTCATGTTGCTGATTTGGAGAAAGATTTGCTATCTGTTCTGTTTTCCTCCCTCTGACAGCCCCCTGCTTCTCCCCTTTCATCACCAAACATCCCTCCACCCCCTGACCCCCATACAAACACAGTCTCTCCAGGTGAGACCCCAGCCCAGGCTCAGCTGACACTCGGTGCCTGCTGCAGAAAGAGGTGGGGCTGCCACAGCCACAGCTCCCTGCTGCCTTTTCTACTGACCTGAGATCTTGCTGCTGCTGCTGCTGTTGCTTTGCCAGTGGCAGAGTTGTCCCTGTGCAGTGTAATCTCAGCACCTTCAGAGCATCCAGCAGCTGCGGGGCACTTGCAACCCTCTTGGGAATTTCTTTCTTTTTCTTCAAGTGGCTGACTACTGTTGTTTCAAGGCTACTGCTTTCCGCCTCATCACAGAAACACTGTAAGTATAACTTCTGCTGTGGCTCTTCAGTTATTGCCTTTGTCAAACTAATATGTCATGTACTGAATAGCAGGAGTTACTAGTTCAAAGTCTCTGTGAGGCTTGTTGTGGTCTCTGCTTCAGTTGGAGATGTTCAAGTGGACAATCCAATTTTTAGCTGGATGAAATCAAAGTAACTCAAAATGTTGGTGGATTCCTGGGTGCTGTTTTCCTGCTTGATAGCTATGTTGCTAGTGTCTTTCCTCTAAATGCTGGTGCCTAGTGAAGTGGAAGCGAGAAGTGAACCATTTCCATCCCTGTTTGTTTGCTGGAGCCAGTTGTCTAACAATCCAAGAAAAAGAAACTTTACTGCATATTCATAAACTATTGGGATGCTGTGGCAAGTAATCCTGCTGCCTGCTGAAATGTAGCTAGCAAGTGAAGTTTTAGAAAGGAGTTGGGCTGGGGAGCGTCTGTCTCATTTTCTTGAGTACTGAATGTGAGGTAAAGGAGTACAAGGACCTCAGAGGGCTGCAGCAGTGTTAAAGGCACAGTCAAACTAGAGATAATCCCATAACCCTGAGGCCACAGCAAAAGGGCCTATTTCAAACTGTCCTTTTTTTTTTCTGACCCAGCTTGGTATGACTGTGAACTCCATGGTGTCACCTCAACTCTGTCTTATAGATAGCTCATATACATGGATTTTTTGTGGATTGTCCTCTCTTTAATTGTATCACTAGGAGTTGCACAGGGGGCATCAGTGTGCTAACGCTTCAAAGACATCACAGACTACCTTTTCATATTGCCAATACCCAAAGATATTCTGAGTGAGAGAGCACACTTGCAAATTCTGGCCAAGTTCCCAGTAAAATTTAAACAGTTGCCCCAAACATTGTCTTGAATGTGTACAAAACCTCATATAATTTTGTAACTATATTTTACATTTTGAATTGGCAGGGGGATTGGAAACTGTGGAAATGAGCATGCTGCCAAATATTTGATACAGTCTTGATTTGGGACAGCAAAATAAGGGGCACTATCTGACAGTCTTGACTGTCATCTCTTTATTCAGATTTCTTCCTGTGGTTTTTTGGTTTGGTTTTTTTTGGTTTGTTTTGCCCTTTATGTTTACTCTATTCTTCTACTGTAGTTTATCTTGATAGGAAGGACTGAGAAGAAAATGTAGCAGGCGTTTTAGTACTGTTCTGTCTAAATCTGCTTCAAGCGTGTGGAATATGCATCATAGGAGAACTAGTTTTCCCAGAGGGAATCTGTGTATAGTAATGGCTACATATTCTGTAGCATCTGAAGTTCTTTTTATGCCTCCTGTGTTACTACTCTATCCATTTTCAGTTCTCTGGATAGTTTCTGTGTTTTGTGTATATGCTAGAAATAATTGTGCCAAAGGTTTGCTTCATTTTCCAACATAAGCCAGAAAGGAATCTGCCTTTTTCTGATCCTGCAACAGGTGCTGAATGAGTTCATAACCTGCCTGTGCGCAGTCGATACAGTGTAATGGTCTGGTTTGCTGTTCCTTCATTACTACCTTTCTGAGTTAGACTGCTCCATGAAAAACTGGCTATTTATAACTCTGCTACTTGTTTGCAGTCATTTAAAATCGCATGCCACAAGGATTCTTGAAGGATCTGCTATTAATCTGATAAGCACAAGGGTTTACGGGAAGAAGTCTTGAGCTCAAGGAGCAGTTCTGACATAGACTACCATCACTTCAAACTTTCTGCTTCAGGTTTTCACATTCTAAACAGCATTAGCAATTTCTAGGTGCAAACCTAGCTCCAGCATTAGGGTTCGTTAACTGGTATTTATTCCATGGTTTAAAAAGAAATGTTTTTTTGTATGTATGCATAAATCATCTCTTAGTGTATCCTTGATAGTTATGTGAGAATGAACTATATAATGGAAGAATCACTGTGATTTTATACACTTTCTTTCAGGTATCTTCTTGGACGATGGAGTTTGTATGGAAACGAAGGTGGTATCTTCAGCTGAGCTGTATATTTATACTGAATTTGGTTTATGCCAATCTAGACTATCAGAAAGAAACTCCTGAAAGCCTGGGTCAGATTGACCATCAGTGCTGGGAGATGTCATCCCATGGGCTGGTGGAAATGAAGAAACTCAAGGTAGCAGATACAGTCGTTGATCTCTGGGACTTTATGATGTTCCTAAAGGAATCTCCTAAGCCCAAGCACAATGAACTCTTCAATGACTTAGCCCAGAACTTCTGGGATATGTATGTAGACTGTGTGCTCTCAAGATCCCATGGAATGGGCCGAAGACAATTAATGGCTCCCAAATATTCTTCCTCATACTCACATAGAACTTTAGAAGGTAACTACAGGATATGGTGTTTGTTTGCTAAGTACTAACATTAAACTGAGCAACTGTTCCATCCTCATCCTTGATTGTTTCAAAAATTCAATACAGTAATTTCCAGTTTTCTGTCTCTACTTGTCAAAAGTATTTACATCTTCCAATGGCAGCAGCTTCACAATATGTGAGTCAAAAGTAGTTCGGGTACTACATTTCTATATTAAACCAAGTGTAAAAGATGTCAGGTATGCATGTGGGAGTGTGTAGAAACGGGTGCTGCATTCTCTGTTTATCATTGTGTGCATATAAATGACATGACAATAGTAAAAGTTTCCTGGTGCTTGGACTTCAGTCTCAACTTTGGGGAATCATCTTTCTGTGAGAAGGGAAGCTCAGATCTCTGGCTGGTTAACCCTGTGCTTTCCATTAAAACCACTGACACATAATGTGATCTCATGATCACTGCGAATCATCAAAAAGTAACAAAATCTGGTCATCATGGTCTGGGATGAGTCTGAACTGAGATCATATAGGTGATTTGCTTTATATCTTATTAACTGATCCTATTGGCTTCCTTCCTCTTCATCAATACTTTTTTTTTCTGATGTACCCAGTCAGATGTTTTAGATTTCCAGACTGAACATGGAGATCATTTAATCCTAGCATTCCTAACCATATTGCTTGGAAAATAATTACCTTTCTTTCATAATCTTGCAGGTTCTGCTTTCACCAACCCATTTTAGACCAAAAGGGGAGAAAATGATGATACCTCAGCAAGGCAACGTCAAAACGAAGGAGCACAAAAGTACAGCATATACTGTAGATGCTCATACAATTTCACTGGCATGGTTAAACCTTTTTTTTTTTTTTCCCTTTTCTTTGTAGAAAGTACTTAATCACTGCTAAACTGCTAAGTACATAAGCTCCTATATTGTCACTTTTGTTTTCCTGTCTTAGAGTCTACCATGGTTGTCTTTTTCCCTACTGCATATGTGAATACTTTTGTGTTTTGAGTCAACACCTTTGTTCTCTCAGGTAAGCTTGAACCAGTGTCATATTTTTGTAGAGGCTCATCTTTTCCAATAATTCACTTTTTTAAAAGTTAATTTTGGTGGAAACCTGATATATTTTTATACGTTAAGCAATGGAGAAAATGTCAACAAACAGTTTATACAGTGTCTTGCACATACAATCAGCTTTACTTTCAAGAATTACAAAAAAGTGTGACATCAAGCTAAAGGGAAGTGTTGTCCTCATTGTAATGTTTGGTGCAGTCTAGAATTTGTATTTTATCACTGCTTAGTGTAGGCTATGGAAAATTAAAGCATTTTTCTATGCAGCAAGGTCTGTATAGTAGTAGTTTTCTTGTCTATTAACATGTTATTTGCAAAACAACAACTACATTACATTAAGAACACTACTTTACACAAGA
>WEIS01091463.1:784-12554 GCA_013389965.1 Todus mexicanus
GTACACTGCTCACAGGTTATGACCACACATATAAATTAAAGGTCTTATTTAACTAGATTTGAGGTTAAGTGACACCAACTGACTGGCACCTATGTTTTTTAATCTTACCTCCAAAAGCTAGCGTGTCTTGCAAAGGGATGCTTGGATTAAATAGTGATGAGGCCACAGTAGGGGGGTGTCCACAAGCAGGAGTGTGTGTCCCTCTTTTATTAAACAGCATAGACTTGCCCATAGTTGTTGGCTGGCCTGGCACACCTTTCAGGTACCTATTGCCACTCTTCACAGAATTTACTGTCGCTCTGTCCTCTGTCTTTCTGGTCACTCACTCATTGCCACTTCTTCACTTTTTCAACCCTGTACTTTAGTGAAACTGCATACCTGTACCTGCAGCTTAATGGCAGTAATAAGGACGCGTGTATGTAGCATACCGAGGTATGAGTTCTTGCTTGCAGTTGCTAAATGCTGCTATGCTGTATAAAATAAATAAGCTAAACCATAAGCTATGGTGTCTGCCAAGAAAGATCTATATAGGCAAGAGAGTGAAAGCATGGGCTTGCTTTGCAGACTGCAAAACTGAAACTAATTTTGTAGAATTGCAGGTGATGCCAGTAAGACAGCTGCAAACAGAACATTTTTTTAAATAACTTACATCCTGCAGAAATTGAAACTCAATAGCTTTTCTTTTTGTTAGAAGCAAGTTTGTTACTTCTTTAGCCCGGTCCCTTCAACCTGCAGACTCTCCAAGTGACTGTAATATATCTCTAGTTCTCGATCATCGAATCACGGAATCACAGAATGCTTTGGATTGGAAGGGACATTTCAAGGTTATCTAGATTCGAAAGGACATTTCAAGGTCCAAACTCCATCTCCCTCTTTTAGTTTAAAACCATCACGCCTTTTCCTGCCTCAACAGGCCCTGCTAAAAAGATTGTCCTTCTCTTTCTGACAGGCCCTCTTTAAATGCTGAAAGGCTGCAATAAGGCCTTCTCTTCTCCACACTGAACAACCTCAACTCTCTCAGCCTTTCTTTAGGGCAGAGGTGTTCCAACCCTCTGATCATTCTTGTGGTTCTCCTCTGGGCCCGCTCCATCAGGTCCATACCTTCCTTGTATTAGGCCCCCAAATCTGGATGCAGTACTCCAGGTGAGGTCTCACAAGAGTGAAGTAGAGGGGGAGAATCACCTCNCTGCCCCCACCTTGCAGTCCATCCACTTAAGAGCTGTGGGAAGAGAGGTTGCCAGTGAAGACTGCGACAAAAAAAAAAAAAATTATAAGAAAAACATGATATTTTCCTTATATTCTGTTTATATCATGATTATAGCAAGAGTGCCTGATTGCATGTTCTCCTTTCCTCAGTTGAAAATAAATGAGTAAATAAAAAATCCAGCTCTTACTTGGAATGGATCACTGTTAAGTTGTGGGGTGAAAAAAACCCCAGAAATTATTGTGTATTACAAGAAGCAAAGTTGTGACATCTGGAGTAGATAGGATGGATTTAGCTCATGGAAATCCTATAACATAGTGTTCTCATGCAGACCTCTAATTAATTTCAATTTGTGATATGTGAATTTCTTTATGTTACAACAACAGAAAAGGTGTGGTAACATATAGATTGCAAAAAGTATCAGAAAGCCATTCAGAGTGGAAAAAGTAGCTGTTCAAACCTAGGAAGAAGTGAGTCTGGTAAAATATTGCCATGATTTGGAGGGAGGAGAGTGTTTTCAGGAGATAATTTTAATGGATTTGGTTCATTCAGAGATAATCTGTCAATCTACATAGTGCTTTTTCTTACTTTGATTAATGGAAGTATGTTCTTAATTTCTGTTTTGACATGTTGCCTTTCTCTCCTGACATTTGTCCTCTAGGTTTTTAAGCCAAGTGCTCGTGATATGATTCAGCTGGCTCATAGAGAACAACAACCCCCTTGTGAATAATGGTTAAAAACGGATCCCACCTGGATGCTGAAACACTGGCAATGCTCCAGAATAAAGCCATCTCCATCACCCTCCCAGTTGTGTATACACTGGTGGCTATGATCAGTATCCCTGGCAACTTTTTCTCCCTTTGGGTGCTATGCTTGCACATCAAACCCAAAACACCTTCTGTTATTTTCATGATCAACCTAAGCATCACAGATCTCATGCTGGCCAGCTGCTTTCCCTTCCAGATTTCTTATCACATCCAAAGCAATCACTGGAGCTTTGGCAAGACACTTTGCAGCCTTGTCACCGTGATGTTCTACTCCAATATGTATTCTTCCATACTGACCATGACCTGTATCAGCATCGAGAGGTACATGGGTGTGGTATATCCCATGAAGTTGATCAAATGGAGAAGAAAAAGATATGCCCTGGCTTCCTGTCTAGGTATGTGGATTTTCCTGCTACTAGCCTTCTACCCACTGGAAAGCACAGATCTGACCTACGAAGTGAGAGAACTTGGGATTATAACCTGTTTTGATGTCCTCAAATGGGATATGTTGCCCAACTTTGCAGCCTGGGTAGCCTTTCTCCTCACGCTATTTGTCGTGCTCTTCCTGATCCCTTTTGTTGTAACAGTTGCATGCTATATTGGCACCATTCGGAAGCTTATTCAGACATCGAACAGATATGGTAACAGGCAGAAGACTAGATCCATATACCTGGCAATGATAGTCCTTCTGGTATTCATCACTTGCTTTGCCCCCAATAACTTTATCTTGCTTGTGCATATGATCAGCCGCCTATTTTACGGTAGAAGTTTGTACCCTGCCTACAAGCTCACCTTGTGCCTCAGTTGCCTCAACAACTGCATAGATCCCTTCATTTATTATTTTGCATCCAAAGAATTTTACCAGAAATTCATGCAAGTGTTTCGCCCTAAGGTACTGCTCAGTGACAGCTTGGAAAACAGAAGGGAAAGCTTATTTTCTGGCAGGACCATGTCAGCCAGGTCAATGTCAAGCGGACCTATGGATGGATTAGAGGGAGTAAAGGTCTATTTGCAAAGGCAGGAAAGTGTTTTTTAGCCTTAGACACCTCCAACAAAAATGCACCTATGAGATTCATGAGAAGACACGGAAGACATTTCTTTTTGAATGGCTATCCTCAAAATACCTTGCTCCAGTGACAGAACTCAAACCACACTTGTATTGCACATCCTACTTCAGTATTTTCTGGTAAGATATGGAAGCATTAAAGGAACTGAGTTTATTCAAGAAGGCACTGAACGAAACTCAACATTGATAATGAGGGGTTGGCCTGGAATTAGTCCTACTTCATGAAACCAAGGGATAAGTTTAGATCAAAAATTACTTTCAGACTGCATGATATGTGTCTAACCAAAGGCTTGTGACTCTCAATGAATGTGAAATATTACTGTATATGAATTAGAGTATACACTGAAGTTGGATTTGGGATGGGAAAGCTATTCTTCTAAGTAATATGCTGGTTTGTGTTTGATTGGATTGGGTTTTTTAATGTATTGCTTTATCTCTTGTTGTATTTCTATAAAAGAATGAGTAAAAATAGCCTGCCATTTTACCATTAATGTGTAATGTGTAGCCACTGTAAATTCACCACAACACTCACCCAGCTGTTTATCAGAACAAAACCACCCTAAGCTTTGAAAAAGTTGAGTCATGTTATTTATTTCAGTTTTATATAGCAAAACATCTCATACAGTGAAAGGAAAGCTAGAACTAACAAAGTTCGAAACTACTTCAGCTGCTGAGTGGATTATATTTTCATCTCTTGAAGTTATTAATTTCTCAGGACAGTGGGGAGTCTTTATTTAAGAAAACAGACTTTCTCACATTAACCTACTACAGTAATAGTGTTGCTGCTCATATGGGATTGGTATCAAGCCATTTTCAACAATTCGCTAAAGGCAATATGCAGAAGCACCATCGTCCTCAGCAGAGAATTTAGCTTTATACAGTGCACGAACAGTGAGTTTATCTTCCTTACGGTGATGCTGTGGATTGTTAACCAGATTTTTAGCTGAATATATGAGAATTCTACAACATACTGGAGCAATCCTGTGCCAGCAGAAACCTGTTGAAAACGTGATCCTTTGACCAGGTGTCAGAAATGTTCTTTCAAGTGGGCAAACAGAAAGAAGAAGAATAAATGAAAGCAAGGCTTGAGAATGGGAGATGTACCAAACACTGTGGAAATAGATTACAGCAGGTTGATTGTGCAGTCCTGTGTTTGGGACTCCTCTCTGAAATATCCTTCTCCAGCTTGTTTGCGTATATTGTGCCATGTTTTCATTCTTATCCCCTCTCAACAACTGCCTACGTGCTTGGGAAGACAACTGCTACAGAATATGTACTGGGGATAGACAAAGGCAGAGTTGTTCCTGTAGTATTCATACATTTTTACCTGCCTTTAGCCCTCACTGACAGTGAATATCCAAAAAACACCTGAAAGAACTGGACAAATTTCCCCTCACAAGTAGGACCAAGCTATAAGGTATCCTATAGCTGTGCTGCGACTCCATCCAATGCTAAGTTCAAGGTGGTCTTCGACCTCATGGATAGTTGGTTCACATACCATATGCTACTAGTGCATGATTTCTGAGCTCCTGTGCCTAAGTAAAAGACAACACCCAAGGCCCTTAAAATCTGTCTTTTTGCTTTGTGCACAATATGATTAAAACACAAATTTCCACGACCAATCACCTCAAATTTCATCATGATATAGGCTGGATAACCATAAAATCACGTGAGATACTTATATGTTCTACTCTCTGTTGAAGTATCATCATTGGATAAATGTGAGTGGACTCACAGTGGACTCATAGTACTACCTTTCAAAAGCCATCTGAAGTGTTTTGTGGCATTTCAGTATTAGTTTTAATTGATCTGCACATTTTCTGCCCACAAGGCCAACCTTAGTGATACGTAACCCATCCGAACCTTCCCATCCATTTGCCTAGAAGCTAAATTGCATCTGCTTCCAGGCAAATGGATGGGAATGCCACTCTGCGCTACTAGCCTGTGAGCACTGGGTGTGTATGTGCATTGAGACGGACTTGCTACCCATGTGTGGTAGCATGTGTATCACCTCACATCACCTCCCTTGTCCTGAAAGAGAGGAGCCCACTAAATATGTTCCTGTGTGAATCTGGGGTTCTGAGCTCCTGTGTCATCTCTAGCATATGCTCCAACATGTCTGCTTGCACCAAAGAAAGAATGGTGGCAGTTCCTAAACTGTTTCACATCCACCAGGCAGAAATTGTTAGCTTATTTATTTTTTTGCAAACATGCACATTATTTTAGCAGTGCATGGTTTCACCTTGCTGTTCAAGTCCCTTCACCATCCACTTTTCACAGAATTCCAGCTTTCTCATTACCAAAACTGTTTTCAGCATTTTGCTGTGAAAGAAAGTTTTAGGGAGGTTATACTGAAATCTTTCTGGTTTGCTGTTTCTTTTCCTTTTTCTTTTCTTTTCTCTTCTTTTCTTTTCTTTCCTCTTTTCTTTTCTTTTCTTTTCTTTTCTTTTCTTTTCTTTTCTTTTCTTTTCTTTTCTTTTCTTTTCTTTCCTCTTTTCTTTTCTTTTCTTTTCTTTTCTTTTCTTTTCTTTTCTTTTCTTTTCTTTTCCCTTTCCTCTCCTTTCCTTTCCTTTCCTTTCCTTTTCTTGTTTGGTTCGTTCTTTTGTGTCTTTAACATGCAAGTATTTTTGCAACAAAACCCATCACTTCTCCTTGCTCTAATGAAGATTTATCTGTTTTATCTTGAACCTGATCCTTGAGTGCTTAGTGCCTCCTAAAATGTGCTGCAATGTGTGTGAACTGTAACTGACACCAAAGAGAGCCAAAAGGGGCAGAAACTTTGCACTTTGGACATCAACTGCTATATTTTGAAAAATACTGAATTGCTCCTTTTGTCAGAGAGAAAAGATGCTCACAACTGACTGAAAATGTTCTTCTCTCCAGTCTCACATAAATCTTCATAACCTTCCATCCCTTTTCTGACATTCTTTAAAAGAAATAGAAAGGCTATCTCATTCAGATACCTCTCCATGCTATTTTACTAACTAGTCTCTCAGCTGAGTTAGCTCAGATTAGATAAAATTTGGGTTAGCGGGATTGTTGCTTGAGAAAGGAATATAAAAATGAATCCAACTTTTGAGTTTGATGGTGTATACTGTGAAGTTTTGGAGGGGGTTTTAGAGAAGAGGAGGAAAAATTAGTTGTAGAAGTGTCCCAACACAGTGTTCTGGAAACATGTCCTTCTGGGACACCATAAGGTAGCAAGACTTTTACCCTCTTTGGTTAGTGGGTGCAAGTTCACATACATATATATACACATATAATATATACACATAAATGTAGATTGACATCTGAGAGGTCATTGAGAAGTTCATGTCTATATTGCCTTTGGTTTGAGGAATATGGGTTCTGAGCAACATGCTTACTTGATTGCCTCTGTGGTCAATGTGATTTTCCTGAGAAGATATGAACAGATAGGCTTCTATTTGGGTTTTTATTTTGGTTTTTCTATCAATTATTGCCTAGCAATTTAATCTATGAATGTGCTTGGACCTTTTTGTATATGTAATATTAATAATAAAATAAAATTAAAAAACAGGCAAACATAAAAAGCACAAGATTTAAGATTCTTTCTTTGTTTGCACATGCCATGTGTGAGAAACTTCCAAGCTTAGAAGAAGGCATGGAAACCAAGTTATGAAGTCGATCACATCTGCTTTCCATTGCTATTGTGCTTTTTTTTTTAGATTTCTGTATCATTTTAAGTCTCTTATTTTTCCTATGCATTTTGAAGATTGATTTTTTTCCTTTGCTATCTTAGAAGATGGCATTGGCATACCCCCTTCACACAAATTTTAAAAGCAGCAATGTTTGAATGAGATGTTGGCTAACTTGGAATCCTTCTTCTTGCCCAATAGGTGCATCAAATACATATATTTTTAAATTTCAACGCATTTCTGAAGGGGACTGGCAACCTGGACCCATCCCACCTCCAGCAAGGAGCAGGGCACAGGGACAGCCCCAGATCTGGGCATTGGGCACCTTCCTGGGAACAGGGATGGGCCATGGGCCCATGGGCCCATGGGTGGGTCCAGCTTGGTGAAGCTCATGGCTGTGCTGGGCAGTGTTGTGGGAAGCTGGAGACTGGGCAGGGGCTGATGGCCTCAGGGGACCGACATGGGATCCTGGGCCCTGGGCAGGATGAAGGGAGCTTTGGGGGGCTAGGTAGGGATAGTCAGGGTTGGCAATGCCTTGATAAATGTTCCCTAGACTGACTATGCCCCAGTTTGAGTTCAGTGTCTGTTTGGCTATATCTCAACTGTTACATGAGAGGGCTAGAGACTGTCACTTGATCACTTTTTGTCATTTTTTTTCCAGTTTAAAGTGTTAAAAATAACATTATTGTACTTACAACTTGAGAAACACAAGGGTGGTGTTTCTCTAAGGAGATGCTTAGGGCATATGCTACATACCCAGAGGTGTGCATGATAGCATGAATGTTTGAGGGTTAAATGCAGCACTGATAAGTGTGAAGTAATGCACAAGGGAAAATCCAGTCATAGCTTTGTGTACAAAATGATGTTGCTCAGCAGTAACCACTATGAATCATAATACATAACTCTATGCATCAGCTCAGCAGTGAAGAAATCCACGGTTCACCCACACCTGGTTTACTTTGTGCACTCCTGGTCTCTTCATCACAGATAGGATCTCCAAGAACTGGAAAAGATCAAGAGAAGGGCATGTAGGATGATCTAAAGTACGAATTTAAAACCTTATGAACTAAATAGTGTAAGACTCTTCAGCTGAGGAAAGAGACAACATAAGGTAGGTAGGAAAGAGGTCTACAAAATCCTCAATGGAGTGTAGAAGCTTATCAGAATGATTTTCACTGACGTTGCCCAAGCAAGAACTGGGGAATAATATATCAAGCTAATGAGATCCAGGCTGAAACTCGAGAAAACTTAGCATCTCTTCTCATAACATAGTACAACTGAGGAACACCTTGCCAAGGATTTTATACATGGATCCATAAAGAGACATAGAAAAGCACCTGAAAAAGAAATTCATTGTAGGTTACTAGATAGGAAAACTGCAACAGACTCAGGAAAACCCCTAAGATTAAAATGATCGGAATCTGGTGGAGTATTAAGGAGAAGTGACATTATGTGATTGCCCTGTTCTTCCTTTTCTTGAAATGCCAGTCCTTGAGGCAGGACACAGTAAGCTAGGCAGCCCCTTGTTCTCACTCCAGTCAACCTCATGCTCCCATGTAAGGCCTGTCAGAACTGTGTAGGAGCATGGCTTCTTCCACCCTGCCCTGCTGGGGTGTTGCCTGTGGGGATTCATTAGGGAGTTTTGCCTGCTGCTGTCTTGGAAGAAGATATCCCAGAGTCAGAGAGGGAGCTGGAAGTGCCCCAAGGGGAGCTTGGGGCACAAGCTTGTCCCACTGTCACTTAGCCCTATTGGCAAGTCACAGGATGGTTGAGGTTGGAAGAGATGTCTGGAGGTCACCTTGTCCAACCCCTCTGATCAAGTAGTCCTTAATGTTCAAGTAAAGATGAACTCATGTTATCACCCTTCAACAAACTCCTCCAGCTGCTAATAACATTTAACCCACTTTAATTCCATTTCTAACATCTTTTCTCACCTGGCGTTCTCATTTTTTCCATCACTCTGCTCTCTTGAAGGCTGCTGCTGTTGGAGCTTACTAGCAACAGAGCTCATTGTCCTCTTAGGACAGGGCCATTCGAAGTTGCTGTGTCTCTTTCAACTTCTCAGGCAGCATTCTAGTCTACTCTTAAAAGCTATCATAGCTGCATTAGTGAAAAGTATGATTCCCTGGTCTGAATTGTCACAAATACACTGGCAAATACACTATAGTGTCCCTGCAACACCGACGGTTCAGTTTCCTCAGTTGCTCAATATTGTTCACAGGCTGACATTTTCCCTTTCCCTATTTCCCCTTGCATTCCATCGTACACGCAGAATGCATCAGTATCTCATCCCATTCTGATGAATAATGCAAACTACTTTGTATGCTTTCACCTAAAGTGTCCATATATTTATCTATTTTAACAAGTATTCCCACATACTGCTGCTAAAACTAAACATTTAAGAGTACAACAGTAAGATAAAATATAGCAGATAACTCTTATATTTATAAACTCTTATAAACCTTATATTTAAAACTTCGAGTGTTTGTGGTGCGTGGTCTTTAGTCCTCAAAAGTTACAACTTTCTGCAGGTATTCAAAGTATGAGCGCAAATACGCAGACAAATTACGGGATGCACTGCCCTCTTGTGGAGATTTAAATAATGAACATATTCTTCAATGCTCCACAGGTGTTCCTGACCTTGGAGCCTCAAAAGTCGTTTTCTGGAAGAGCTGAGGTTCCAGCAGAGCCCCTAAAACCTTTTCTTCTCTGCATCTTATCTACTTTATACCGTTGTCTTTCCAGTAATCATTATACTAGAGAAGCAGAAGGAATACTTGGTTTTCATACTTAGGCAAATACGTATTTGTATCTTACGTTACATATGTGTGCATCTGATTTATATAAATGCACACACATATAGCATATGCATGTTGTGTATATAGTATATAGTATATAATATGTAATGTACGCACAATACATTTTCTGAAAAAATTTTATGAACCCATTCATGTGTTTTTCAAATATAATCAATTCAGAAACAGTGGTCTTTATAGTCCAGTACATTATTTATTCTTCTTTAGAGATTATGTAAGTGTTAACAGGAGTGAGACTGGGGCAGTGCTGAGGTGAGAGGTGGAACCACCCATCCAGCACAGGCCAGACACGTGACTTTAAAAGAGACTCAGGGATTCGATGTAATCTGCTGCCCCTCGAAGACACGGACACACAAATAACCAGGGATGTTGTCAGCCAACACTTACTCCCCTATCCCAATGATTACGCAGTTGGTAGGCACTGCCGGATCTTCTCCTCTGAGGCCGATTGTTGGCCTCAAGCTAACAGCACAGAGAAAGCAAGCTCCAGATCAAAAAGCTGCTTTCAGTGGGAGACACTGGGCCATGGCAACAGCTGGGAACAACTAGTAGCATATGTAACTCTGATGCTGCAGCTGTATCATGTAAAAAAGTGGTAACAAGTAATTGGACAAGAACAAAAGACCTCAGGTTGTGCCAGGGGAGGTTTAGGTTGGACATTAGGAAAAACTTCTTCACAGAAAGGGTAGTTAAGCAGTGGAATAGGCTACCCAAGGAGGTGGCGGAGTCATCATTCCTGGAGGTACTTAAAAGATGTGTAGATGAGGTGTTTAGGGACATGGTTTAGTGGTGGGATTGGCAATGTTAGGTTAATGGTTGGACTCGATGATCCTAAAGTTCTTTTCCAACCAAAATGATTCTATGATTCTAAATTGGGATGTGCTTGCAGCATACCTTGTCATCCTGGAAGGGGCTATAGCACACGTTTGATATCAAGTGGAAACTAGTAGGAAGGAAGAACTAGTTTCTTTCTTCTGCTCTGTGTTGCTGCTGTGGACATGGCAGCTCATCCTCTTGGACAACACAGGGATAAAATCTGCTATACTGTGCTCCTCTCACTAGGATTTAGTTGTGTCCATGGTGAGATTTTTTTTTCAAGACTCTAGGCTTCTCCACCTTGCAAAACCTGCTCAGTGTCAGAGGCTAAAAGCAACACAGTTAATCTGAATCCCTGACATCCCTTCTTTAATTATTCTTGGAAGGAAACTCTTTACACTACGTAAACATGCTGGTAAAGGATACTTCACTGCAGCTTGCATAATAATTTCTATGTTGCTAAAAGGTGCTTTGTGAATGCCCACATTCTCCTCCTGGGCATTGCTACATCTATGATTTATGTAGATGCTTTTCCTTGTCCCATGAGATGGACATGGAGCTGCCTGAGACAGGCTGGTATTCCTCAGTAGTTGTGAAGTTTTCTCACAGGCAAAGTATAATGTCATTTGATAACTATGTGAGATAAACACCTTCAAATTAAGTATATATAAAAACATCTACAGGGATACTACTTACTATACAGCCAGATGTTTAACTTAAAATCTTACTTAATCTGACTTCCTGTGGTTTCCCAAAAATACCTCTATATGCTTGTAACACCACTCTATTTCAAACAGAAAGGAAATCATGGGAAGTGATCATGTAGACACATTGAGCTATTGCAGGCTTTCCAAGTTAGACAGAAGAAGAGGAAGGAGGATTTAGACCTGAGCTGAAGAAAATTGAATTGATATGGGTTCTTAAAAATGGGGCATAAAAACACAGAGCTAAATCATAAGACCGGAGAAAGAAGTCTGTGGTACTGGCTCTGAAAGTACTCCCTGAGTCTGGAAAAATGGCTCTTAAAAGTCTTACGATTTTCCAGAAAAGCTTCAGCAGCACTCTGCAAGAAACAATGACAAAATAATTTGAGAACCAACACTTACTTCTGTTTTATACGCCTTGCAAGGATCTGAATTTATTTTTAAAAATCTAGAATACCCCTTCATAGCCCACAAATCTAGTTGAACATGTAAAGCAATCTTAACAGATCAAGGAGATGAGTGTTATATGAAGCAGGTAACACTTTGCTTAGAATACTAGCTGTACATAAAAAGATAAGAATGAAACATAGCACAGGTAAAGTTAAATGACAATGGTGTTTTAAAACAGAGGAAAATTTCTGATGATTAGCTGGTGAAATAGAATCCATCTGTAAACCACTAATGTTCTTTTTCCTATAATAATCATAGAATCACAGAACGTTGGGGATTGGAAGGGACCTC
>WEIS01091475.1:0-24516 GCA_013389965.1 Todus mexicanus
GTAGAGGTTATTCAAGCACAAGAGAGCTCCTGTTCAATGGTTTGACTGAACAACAATAGAAATCTGCACCTGCACAGATTTCTGCCAAAACTGATCTCACACAACTGTTGATCTTGATTAAATTCATTAGGCCGGGAGAGATGGATTTCTATATATCTTATTGTGCACATTTTACGAGTTATGCTCCTGGGTGGAATATAAGGTGGTTTTTGTTCAGGAGACAGTAGGAAACTCATGCTGAGACCCAGACCTGCTTTAGAATTCAACAGATTCAGCAAAAACTTTGGCCAGAACTTATTTTGGACTTCAGTAAAACTCTATTATAGGAGTTTCCGTAAGTTTAAAGGAACTGTCTGAGAGTTTGTATATATTATAAATCCTATTCTGTACAGATTTTGCCTGCAGTAGCAACAATTCTGGCTTAAGATATAAAGCTCTATCCCAGAGCAATGAAATTAGAAAAATATTTTACAAAACCAGAACACAGGTCACATATTTGCAACATCTTTCTTCAGCGTTAGCCCTCTTTGAAAGAAGTTTTATGTCACAGCTGCACAGCACACATTGGTTGCATTCAAAATATGGAAAATAAATCACAGGTTCATCTACACATTTGATAACATATGGAAAACCAACAGACTTTCCTTGCTGATATTTATTCCTCTCTTCCACCTATTCTGTGGGGATGTGTCTTTGTATATGTATATACAAACATACAGAAACATACAAACCTAATTTCTGCCTTTTCACTTTAAGTTGATTTACTGTTGTGCAAACAAAAGGCTTGAGACCTGATTATGATCTTACAAAGTTAATCAGGCTATTTATGTCAGTAATTAATCAATGTTGGCTGTAAAGGCTCACAACCTGCCCTAAGGTACCTAACTGGCTCTTGCCTTTCACTTTGCATCATCATTTGCATGAGTACAAAGGGAGCGCAAACACATGCGCTGCTGTGTTCTCTGCTCACCCTTTGCTCATTTTGCGCAGAGGTGTATGACAACTGAAATCTATGGTCAGTAAAAACATGAAACTGAAATAATATCACAGCATAAGCAATTTGGCATTGTTTAATGAGAAATGGGATAGCGGCTTTGCCCATGTCCTGTTGAACTGAATCTCCATCCTACCAAGCTCTCCTGCCAGAGCAGCACCATACAGTGCTCCTGTCAGTCGATGCATCAAAAAGAATAGGGATGGGTGACTCTAACGCGTGAGCTCTCCTCTTACACAACTGTGTACTGCCAAAGATAAGAGTCTGTAGCAGCACAATTTTGGGGAGCTCCACCTTATTGCAACTACACTGAGTTGCATCTAAGGAAAAACAAAATAACTTGCCAGGGCTGATGTTCTGGCGCTGATGTTCATGGACATGTTCTGTAGAAGTGTGTGCCTAAGTGTGCACGTGTTTGTGTACACATGGGTGTAGGCTTATAGATCTAGAAACAACAACATGTCACAACAGTGGATAAACAGAGTACATTGCTGAATGTATAGCATAGAGCTGCTCTGAGCTCAGAGCAAACTGTTTATAAAGGAATTATTTTAATGTAAGGCAACCCTTTCTGAGATAGAATGTGGGTATTGTTTGAGAAGAAGCAAAGACATTATTCGACACTCCATATCAGGACAGTACTCTCCCTGCTATAGCGACGACTTTTTAAGCAGGATTGCTGTGTCCATTCAAACTGAAATTTGGACACAGTGGATTAAGTGAAAAGCAACAAATCTGCAGTGAACCTACATTTCATTACAGGATGTGGCATCAATATTAGCCTAAATAAAGTTACTGGGTTCCTGGATCACGCAAAATTTAAGAAATTAGCGAATATTTGCTTTAAAAGAACTGCTTCCTGCTAGTGTTTTTATGGCAGACTCTGAAAGAGAGCACAAAATTAAAACAGTGTTTGCAAGAAAAAGTGTGAGAACATTTTAATCATGACACATTGAGAAAGTCAGCTGACCAGAGGACCACAAATACCACAGGACTAGAGAAAATTAGAGCATCTTTAATAAACAGATGGGAAAAAACATTTTTAACATATACTGGCACTGAGGGCTAAGTTAAGAAGGACTTATTTTTTATTATTTTTTTTTTTTAAGGAAAAGAAACCCTAAGAACTCAACCCTTTAATTCTCAGTATGTTGCCTAGTTTTCTGTCCACATTGCAGCTGTCCTCTCCTCCTATGGCTGCTTGTCACTGAATTGAAACACCTTCAGGCTCTTGAGTTGAGGATTATTATCTAGCTACCAAAACACTGCTTTGCAGCCTTTCTAAGGCAGGATCTGAAGCAACTTCTGAATTGAATAATTGTACATCTAGATGAAAATTTCTTTGCTACATTCTGTTATTCTTAGCTGAAGATGGGATGAATAACCCTGAGGTGGTGTTTATTTCTTCTCTCTTAATACAAAGAGATTTACACAACTGACTCAGATTTAACTTTCAAACAGTGAAAATGGAGTGAGAGAAGTTCTATATGGTTGTGCATTGAATCACATTGCCTTGGCTGCATCTGATCAGTTACTCAAGAAAGTCTTCACCCCAAACCTTAATGTACTTGCTGGAAAATATGAGGAGATGGGAGACAAGAAAAATAACTTGACATTATTTTGGGATCCTTCCTAATAGATGGGGAGGATTCTTGCCTGGGGACTTCTGATTCCAGAGAAGCCCACAGGACTATGCTCAATACCCTTGGTCAGAGGAATCAGAAGCAGCTGAGAGCAGCCCAAGGGACAAAGAATATGAAAGCATCCTCTCATTTTATTCAGAGACAAAATTTCCACTGACTTCAGTGATGCAGTTTTACCCATTTGCAAGAGGTCGTCCACCCATGATACCCACACTGTGGTTATTGTGGGGGTATGGAAACTCAACATGTTCTCAAAGCAATTTTCATATTCTTAGCTTATGGTCCATATACTGAGCCCTTATTTGGGTCAATGAGAGTTTCTCATGCAGAACGAAAGCAGTAACCATGCACAGCTTGTGCCTGAGAGGGGGCATATGCCTGCAATAGCTAAATATTTTAACAGGAGAAACACACTTTAATGAAGGAGCTAACTGCATATGCCTAGGCAGGTTTTATTGAGAACATTAATTTACACAAGCTGTATGATTGTGTTCTCATAAAATCTGCCATGCATAATTACTGAAGATGTTAATAAATAGTTAGCAAATCAGAACAGCTGGCTATGATGATACCCAGCTTTTCTAAGAAAAGCCAGACTTTAACCTCACCACCATTAATACAGTGAAACATACTCTGACTAGTGCATGTGATGGGATACCCTAAATAGATGGATATCCATTGCACTCTCCATCCTGGATAGTGCAAAAAGGCCTAAGGTTGGCGTATTCTTTGATGTGGACCTTCCAGCGTAATTGCTTTTAGTTGAAAAAATAAAACCCAAAGCAAATCCCTATAAATGATGCAAAGGGAGGAAGGGTTTACGCTTTCCTTTGAAGTCATGTGAGATCTTCAGATACAGAGATTGATGCTGCTTGAGAATGTGGATAGTGTGTAGCTGCAGCCAGTTTTCACCACTTCTTTGATAAGGGTAATCCGTTGAGCTTATATTAAAACCACAGTTGTGCACACAGAAATTATTCCATTTCTGGATATGACATCAAATTGTTCTCATACTTTATGTAGCTAAAAGCCACCTCTCTTCCATGCACCTTTTTCCAGTTCCAGCTTGCAGTTTTGGAAGTTAGTGCAGCAAACTGTGTTCTGTCTGTATTGCAAAGGCCAGCAGACTCACTTTCTGCATTTCTTCTTTTATTAATTACTGATGTATTTATTCTGAAGTTCCTCACATCCAATCACACTTATGCAGAGCTCTCTGTGCCCATGCTTAGCATGCTAATGAAGTGTGGCTACTCAGGTGCTGTTCAGGAAGTTCTGCTTGTCAAATATATATTACGTGTCAGAAACCTGCTAGTTTGAAGCAGAGACAAAATTGAGGATAAAGTATTGTTATGGCTGACTGGAAGCTTGGCACCTGGAGAGGACTTAATTTCCTCAGCAAATAAGGACTGACATTAAGTTCATGAACTAATATTCATATAAGCATCTCGCAGAGTTCTCCTTGGCTGCATGCGTCATGCAGCCTCTTTTGACATGTTGTCTTTCCCAATAGTTGCTTTTCACACTCAGCTCACAGAACTAAAAGCTTCCACTTCCCTTAATGCTGTTGCTGCTATACGTTAATTTCCTTTACATCTAAAAATAGGTCTGATGAACTGTCTGTTAAATGTTTATTCTTCTCCACTAGCTAATACAGAAACTTTAGCTCTGATACATATGTCTGTATTGTATAAGACAAGTCCCACATCCTCAGACCAAGGAATGTTTCATAGAATCGTAGAATGGTTTGGGTTGGAAGGGATCCTCCCCTGCCATGGGCAGGAACATCTCCCAGTAGACAAGGTTGTGCAAAGCCCCATCCAACCTGACCTTGAACACATTCAGTGGTGGAGCATCCACGTATACATTACATATGCAAGACAAAATACGCCTAACAGGACCTCTCGCTGTCAGAGATCCGGGTGAGGGGCTTTTGATCTGGATTCAACCAACTGGGAGCTGTTGTGCTGAGTGTCTCAAATCCCAGGAGACAGCCCTATCCATTGAGTATTGCCCACCATGGCAAGCTCTCCCTACTGTCCTGTGTAACCTTTCAGTCCCAAGAAAGTACCATCAAGCACACCACAGGAAAGTCTCCAACCACTTCTACCCCTTGACTGACCCATGCCATAATCTTTCTGTTCAATTCCCACTATCCTACTGAGTGAGTGGCCAAACTTCCTCTCCTTTCAGAACTGTGCCCATTGCTCTAGAGGCTTTGCAGACACTTACCTCACCTCCTTTCTCTCGCTGACATTAGCTTCAGAGGAAGCTTTGTCATGGTCAAAACTGAGCTGCTTATTCCCTTGACAACAGCCTCTCCAAGTCCCACCCCACCGCTGGCAGACTCTAGCCTCCAGCCATGACCTACAGGAGGTGGCTGCCAGCCACACAACCAGATTTTTGGGAACACTAAGATCCCCTTGAAAAAACCCCGATCCCTAAATCTCAGAGATGATAGATTGCAGAGAGTATCCAGTCTCCTTTGTAACTGACAACAGCAGCATCAGGTTTGGAGGTAACAGCAGGCTTCTTTGATAAAGGCCTATTCCAAATATCAGCCTGTCGTTTCCCAGCAGGAGAAGGACTAAAAGCATTTCAAGAGAAGAAAAGGGGCAGTGGGCGAGTTACACAACTCAGGAAGCTTATTATAATATGCTGCTTTTATTGTGTAGTGGTTTATTGCTTGTGTTTATATATAAATCCTGAAAGGTAGACTTCTGCATTGTAGGATTTGACCTTAAAAATACAATGTCTTCTTTCCCTGTAGCAGCTCAGCTTGTACCTAATGAACCACTGAAGAAGCCCAGGAACATTTTTTATTTGAAAGAGCACTTCACGTTTTTTCCTGGATGACAATCATAGTTATGAGTCCCTTCGACTGAGAATTAAACAGGTTAAGTGACAAATACAAATATGGACCTGCCTTTCCCCTAGACTGGTAGGTGTTTTCTCTTTTTATTTCAGTTCTCTACTTTTTTGATACTCAGAGTATTCTGAATCTGCTCTTCAATATATCGCAGCATATCACGGCATTCCAGCGCTGCAGATGTAATCGTCTATAAAACAGTTAATCAAAAATGAAATCTCAATTTCACACAAATCTTACCTGAAAAGAAAAAAAAATANAGAATAAGAAGTTTATTTAGATACAGTGTATATGAGAGGTTAAAATTTGCTCTGTGATGTCTGAGGGGAGTAAAGGATGCGAACTCTCCTCTTTGTAGATGGCATGGAGCTTCATGAAACTCTATGGTCCACTCACAAACCTCAAGATCTGGTCTTTTCTTTATAGGGTTTGTCTNATTTTTTATGTTCTGTCTTACTTTTTAGTTATTCAAAGGCTCCAAAATATTTTAAGATGTCAGAAGCTGCATTATATTTTTTATTTTAATATCTGGATAGAAATTATGAAAAATAAAATAGATTTGTGATCATATTTCCACCTGCAATACTGCTTAAAACTTCCCAAATGTTGAAAAACAAGACAGACAGTGTCTTTTTTTTCTTCTTAAACCTGTGCTGATTGCTGAGAATTTTATCAGGGATGGATGTGAAGAATGATTAGACTGAAAAGCTTCATGGTTTCCACTCATGGACTTTAAAGTAAAGAGGCTCATTATTTCTCTTCCTACATCCATCATAGTGATCACTGTACTCCGAAAATTGGACAGACATGCCAAAGTACAAGGTTTCTTTTTTTTAACCCCATTCCATATTATGTGAGATTTTATGTCATTCCAGAATAGGACTAAAAAGAACCACTAAAAATTGTTCATTTCCAAAGTCTGGAAAAAATAAACCCCATGATTTGACTTGGATCCACTGGAAGAAAAAATAGTGCAACTAGAATGATTTTGTGCTTTTCTTTAAATTGATGAGTTAGAATTATTTATTCAAAAAATGTTAATGCTTTGTGGTCACTTCTATCACTGAGTCCTTATCTCCAGATGTGGAAACGCACCCACCTTCACTACTATGTACTTTCCTACTTCACCTCCTGTGGGGCAAGCTCTCCTACACTGTCTTAAAGTAAATATTAGTTAAGTTTATGAGGCTGTTTATTTCATGGTAACCTGTGAATGATTGGTCAATGAAAAATCATCACCTAGAGAAAGCAGATGACTTTTGAATAAGCTGAAAATCTGTGGCCAGGAAAGTCTAATACATCTAGACATCAACAGAGTAATGATTAAACCCCAGTGTTCTCCATAGTCCTGTAAATTACTGTCACGGTTTGGGGTCAGGGCACCCCCCAAATCTGCAACAGAACGCTCTCTCCTCCTCCCCACCTGAAAAAGGAAAGAAAGGAAATAAAGGAGAGAGACTTTTTGATTAGGAAAGGAAACTAGAACAGCTTTACTAAGGAAAATGAATAATAACAACAATAATAATAATAAGTGAATATATACAAATATGTACAAAACCAGTATCGAACCCAACCCCCCAGATGGTAAATACATCCCCGTCCCCACTGATGCTGTGGAAAGGCCCAGCAGCAGACGGGAACCGGGAGTTGGATTCAGGGATGCGGCCCAGAACCTGGGGCTGAAACCGGGGCTGAGGCCTCAGGGTAAAGCTGAAGCTGCCAAGGCCAAATCAAGCGAGGAAGAGTCCCGAAGCCGAGAGAGCAGTTCGATCTGGAGGAAAACGATGGCGACCGGCAAAATGGCGAAAAGGTCAAGAGAAGGACAAGAGGGCCGAGACCCTCATGATCCCTCAGCTTTATACCAAATATGACATATATGGATATGGAATATCCCTGTTGGTTAATTTAGGGTCACCTGTCCTGTTTGCTCCTCCCTGAAGGTGCAGCCTTTACTTTTCTGCACCCCCTGCTGTGGTACACAAAATCTATCAGTGTTCTTGATTCGCATACCAATCCTTGGTACTAACTATAAACATGGAGCGTTATCACTGCTAGAAGCAGACTGTCTGTTAAACATGCTGCTAACTTCAGACAGACTTAGCTGAAAAGTAAAAGTCATAAAACAGAATTATTCTGTTTTAATCCAAACCAGGACAATTACTCTGTGTTCTCACAGACACTCTCCCTTGCTTTTATGTAGGCAAATGAGCACGCAGATTTTTCTTACTGAGATGTGAATTCAGATATTTTCTGTCTTGTGTTAGATAAATCTAGAAATCCTAGTCTCCCCTGTTTTCTCTGGTAAGCCCATGCTACTTAAAATACTAGCTCCATATACTGTCTGAATTCTTTCATAAACCTGCTTGTGCCAGAAAATAGCCGGAGGTACTTCTTGTATCACAATCTGAATAAATAAAGTTTGTTCTGTATTTGAAGAATTAATTAGATTGTGCTTTCTCAGACTATTAAAAATGTAGAGCCATTTGTGAAAAAAATACGAAGCCACAAAATACTAGTATGTAACTGTGTTTTGATTTAAAAATATTTTTTGAATAGTGAAGAATCCCATGCTTCATGAGCTAGAATAGTGCCGGGTCAATGCTCAAATCAAAAGCTGCCCTGCAGAAGCTTCTGTAAGTAGCAGGTTAGGAGTCTGCAGATACTGACAAATAATTTGACAGTTACTGTTACTGCCATGAGATACTTGCAGAGCAAATTTTTGAAAACGCTGGTGAGTCAGCTCCAGTTTCTACTTATGATGATTAGATCACTCTGCATTTTGTGCCCGTTTCATGGCATGCTTTACATACTAATTAGATTTGTCACCAAGAGGTGTTTCCAAAAGAATCAAATATAACTATTCCATAGGTATAGACACTGAGGAACACAGCAGTTAAGACTAAATCTTACAAACACAAGTGTTGTAGCTGTGTCATTGCATAAACTTTTAAAAAAAATTTTAACAGAAAAAGAAAAGAAAAAGTCTAATTCACTCATTTGTCCAGTAGTTTGACTTGAGCCAGTCAAGATAACTTGTATTCTGAATATGGAATTTAATGCTTTAAATATTTTTTCACAAGGCAGATCTTTTTACCTTTTACACTAAGAACTTCTGCTCTCGTGGACATAATGCATATGGACTGTGTGTGTCTCAAAGGAGAGCACAAGCATGTTTCTTTCATGACGTGAAGTTTATTTCCAGAGAGAGGGAAAAAAGCAAGGCCAGGGCTGGAGTGTACTCCCACTGTCTCATGTTCTTCCCATTCCCGAATCTGGCGAGGCACTAGAAGCCCAAGGGCTGATGGGGTCATGGTGTAGCAGGGGGGTAAATTGTTGGCACCACAGCTTTGTTGTTGTCTTCCTGTTCTGTCCCCAGACCCAGGGAGTTCTTTGGCTAAATCAAGCATCCTATGGTCATGTACAGGAGTTACAAGCAGAAATCAATCTCTACTGTTCTACACACAAGTAAGAAAACATGGTTTTCAACCCTGTACAGGAGACAGCTTTTCATCTAAATAAGACTATCCACTCTGGCAGGCCACGAGTTATAGCCTTACAAAGCCCATTTTGGCTTCGCTTTTGCGTCTTCCAGTTTTTACCTCTACTGAAGAGGTGCCTGTTGAAGAAATTGAGGGCGACTAAGACTGCGGTTTTAAATTATCCTCCTTCTAGTGAGCAAGCTGTAAATTACTGCTTTACCGTGTGGTGGAGCTGGTAGACAACAGTTCCAATTTCTTCTCTTTTTTTTTTTTTTTTTTTTTTTTTTTCCCCACTGTGGATGTTATTGCTGTTTGGAATCTTTACTTTTTTTAGCAATTTTCAGAACTATGTTTAGTCTGGTAAACTACCTATAAAACTTAATCTTTGCTTTTGTATTTATATCATAAACCCTCAACACTGAGGAAAACTTCAAAGCTTGATTTTTGAAGTGAGACCTGACAAGTCTGACGGCAACTTTCCACGCCAATGCTTAATGACAACTCGTCTATTATTTCATGAAGAGCAATGCCTCTGAAGGGATCTGTAAATCTAATTTTTCAATTTCTAGACAATAGAGGTATTTCTAGACCACCACTGAGGACAGTCATCTAGAATAGCACAGCATAGGTAGAGCTGGATACACATCACAGAAATACAATATTTTAGTGTTTTGAGTCTCAACAAAATTCCTCATTTTCAGCACACAAGAAGGTTTCATGAATATCAAGTGGATCTAGACTGGATCAGTTGAATGTGGTGTTCTTAAAGTAGCTAGTACCTCAGTGACATTCTGGACCTCTTCACTTCTGCTCAACTTTGCAAGGTTCAGACCCACGTGCTCATGGTGATTTAGGACCCAAACACCTCCTGGGCTTTGGAAAGTCCTTATAGGTTTCTGCCTGCAATTTTTCATATAAATCTTTTCATATCTGGTCCTGAGAGCATAAGAAGTACCTCAGAGAGAAAAAGGTATTTCAGAATTACTAATCATATTCCCTGCATTCCCATTAACCATCTGTGTTGCCTAAAGCAAGTGGTGAAAATTCACTATGCCTCAGTTTACTCCTCTGTGACATCAGTATAATATTTGCCTATATTATAGCACTATATGTGTAAAAATTAATTTGAAATTCTTAGATACAAAAATGCTTTGAAAGTATATGGCAGTATGGTCATTATTACTTTGAATCTTCAGCTCATGTTATTCTCTAGACTATTATTTTACACTTCTCTCACCTCTCAATACAGTAGTCAACTCTTTTATTCCTGAGAAACTGCATTTTAGAACATTTCATATAAGTGTTGGTGACATATGGTCAAATTCCAGTATGGCCAGTTTGCCAACTGAAATTCTACCAAAATTTTAATGTGGATTAAGTATTTTTTCTTCCTCTAACGTATTCGGTAAGACTATCCACCATAAAAACCCTTTGCATTTCATTCCTGTGTAGCTGTGCAGTAGGGAACCAAGTTTACGTTTCTAACTGTTTTGACTACAAAGTAGTTTGACCTATTTGGGGAAATGCACGACAAAATTAATAATACTGACATTGTGTATAAAATACCAGTGTTTGAAATCACATTTGTGAATAACTGTTTTATTTCAGATTTCTTATGGGCTGGTCCTTGCACATTAAAAGAAGACTTATATCCTGTCCAATCTCATGTTTGCATTTTAAATTATGGAATGAAACAGAAATTCACCTATTTCTTTTCTTTTCCTGCATTCCCATAGCTTGAAAATAGTCCTATTAAAAAAGACATTATGCACAGATGAACAGTTAAAAATGTGGATTGACTCAAACAATGAGAATCTGCTGGATAGTAGATTTGTTTGGGCTGTTACAGAATGCTCTTTCAAAGCTTATTAAGACGAGTACACATAGCTATGTTAACTTTTAATGGGTCACTTAATTTTTTGTGTCTGGAGAAGAACAGGGTACTTACATTTTAAAATCCCCAGACAAAACCATACCACAAAACCCAGCAAAGCTTTGTGTCTACTTGCGGTCAGTTGTAAGATAAATGATGACAGCAAAATTCAGACTTAAAACTGAAGCTTGAGTTTGAACTATCAAGAAGTTCATTTGGGTCTGGAAGTACTAGCTGATCTCATGTTTACATAAACCGCAATGACAAAGTATATCTGTGGATTAACGAATGAGGGCCAGATTTTCAGCTAGTGCAAATTGCGGTAGGTCCAGTGAACCCAACAGAAATAAACTGATTTATGCCTCTTGTAACAAATAAATTATTTGCATTATTTGTTTGGAGAAAAAAAACAACACTTTTTTAACTCTTCACATACTTTTCCACGGATTCAGTTGTAACATAAATGTTTAAAAACTGTGGATAGTAGCTTCAAGGTCACTTTCAAATATGTGTTTATTGCATATGAATCAATCATGTGTAAAATGAGGGCATAGTCTTACTGTGTAAGAATGCTTTGCAGTAACCTGCACATTTCTTTACCCCTTTTTATATATTTAAATGGCTTCATCCCAACATGACCTTGAAAGGTTAATTTTAAACAAGATTTTTTCTTTTTTTTTTTTTTTCTCTTTTTTTGGCATTTGCTTTTAAAAAAAAGGTTTATGTAGGACATGTTGTTCACTTGATGTTAAATCTCATCTTACAAGGGTGTTCTGGAATGTGTTGGAATAAATCTCAACAGTCATGTTCCCTGAATAATAGCTAAATGTTTGTGAGTGCAATGGGAGGTATAGCTCAAAATTTTTCATGACTAGAAAAAGCAGTGTTATTTTAAGACTCAAATACTTAGTGCTTTCCTGTTTTCTCTCAGCATTGTATCAGTAGGTACATTCTTTAAAAGCAATCACATCTTGGTTTCTTTAGTCTGCAGAAACCCCATCTGTGTACGCTTCTGATAGAAACCAGATTCTGCACAGTGGAATCCACTGGAGCAACGTATCTGCAGCTCATTTGTGCATACTCTCCACCTCATTTACATATAAATTACATAACATACAGTGTAGGGATCTCTTCATCCTCTCAATGTGGAGGTCGTTCTGGGAAAAGGGGGTGCAGTAGTGAAAGCTGCCCCTAGCCCATGCCATCCCCAGGGAGGCACAGATCACCCATCAGCCCCCAAAGTGGGCCAGGTCTGCAGAGGCAGGCTTGGCACCAGCTCAGTGGCTAACAGCATCCCTCTGGGGTTTTCCCTAGGATGCGTATGCTGGCGGCTGGCGTGGGACGTGGACAGAGGTGCAGCCTAGCTGGGAAGGCAACAGCCACCGCCTGCTGTTGTTCAGGCACGAATACCTCAGCTGGTATGGTTGCCCTAAAGCCCTTTATATCTGTGTGATACCCATCTCTCCTCTTAGCTTTAAAAGTACTTCCTTGAGTGGTGTAATCATGGGGCAATTTTCCTCTCATGCCAAGTTTAGATATTGTATATACTACTTATATGTTGACTTGGGTGACATTGTTTCCCAGTTCCCAGTGAGATAGGGATCAGACCACCTCTGTGCAGCTCAAAGACCAAAGTGTTGCACCAGACAGCACGAGATTTCTTCAGAGTATTTTGGAAGTGGAAATTGAAGTCATTTGAGGATTAGCATTTTGTTAGATGGGGAGATGAACCCCAAAACACAACATCCTGAAATTGCTCAGCTGTTGTTCGTTGCTGAAGATTTGAAGGTAGAGATTACAATCTGTTCGTGCACTATCTGCCTGCTGCACGGTTTGCAGAACAACAAGCAAGACAGGTCAGCACTGGCCCCCCTTTTCTCTGTCTGTGTAACCCGGTATTAATGAAAAAAAGCGAAAAAAGGTTTGAAATCCTACTTGAAGCGGATACTGGTTACTTAAGTCAGCATTATGTTCAGTAACAACAGACACAGCTGTCTTGACCACACACAGACCATTTTAGCAATTGCCAAAGTGCAATGCTCGTCATGCAGCCAAGTCTTAAATTATGGTAAGCAATGAAATAACCAAAGATGCTTTAAAAGAATGCACATCAGTTCCATTAATATGAAATTTACCTTTCAGATAATTCTTGACTTGTAACAAACGTACATTTGCCAGTTTTGTGAGCAACGAGAATACAGAAAGTAAAAATTACTTCACAGAAAGTAAGCTGTCCAGGATTTTACATGAACAGGATTTAATGACTATGTAATTATAATTTCTAAGTGCATATAATTATTAAAATAGAAACAGACACAGTCTTCTGCCTTCTGTAGCTTTTAATAGGCTTTTTAAAAAAAAAAACATTCACAAAATGAAAATGTTTACCAATCGCAAGGCTTGGAGGAATGACAAAATTAGGCTTCAGTTTAGTAGAGAACTTCAGCATGTGTGTATAATTGAGCATGGACTCAAATTCTTTGCTGAGTTTTGAGAAAGGTACACAAACCTTTTGGGGGGATATTGACATTTTCAAACGCTTTGAGTTGGGCAAAGAAAGAATGAATTTGGCTTTGCCCAAACTGCTTTAGGTGCATGTAGTTTTGCCATATAAACCTTGTGGGTGGGGGGATGTTATTTTCCAAGTTTCTTTTACTCAAATTCATTCTACTTAAAACTGTAATAACAATTTCTTCTTGGCCTTTAAAATTCAGTCAGTCCTGGAGATGAAGCAAAGAATAAAACATTGCACAAGACCGCATCACTGCCGAAGGAATGAATGAAAGAGAGAATTACAGTTCAATTTCTCAGAAGCATATGGAATCTGTGTGCTTTTTAACTTTGCCCAAGCTCCTGGAATCGCACAAGACCCTAAAAGCTTCTCTAAATCCATCTTTCCTCTTCCTGCAGCCCTTACAATTCCCTCCTTCAAGGTAGATCCAGAAGCTACTTAGCACAAAGGATAGCATCAGATCTCTGTCTGCATATTAAGGATATTGTAACTTCTTCACTTCTGTGCCATCAATATAAAGTCTGTTGCCTGTTCCTACCTTCATGCTTGCACTAGTCTTATCTATCAACATTAAGCACAAGGCACAATCTAACAGCCCATGGGAGAAGACACGCTTTGGTGGGTCAAGTTTGGTTTCTGCCTGTGGCTACTGAATAGAATAAAAATGCATAAAAGGAATAGCTCGTATTTTGAGGTCAGTAATTTTCCCCCTCTCATTCTGGACTTCTTGTAGGTAGCAGCACAGTGCCCAGATTGAAGTAGGTGGCAGCTGTAGACAGACTTCAGCTGCCTCTTAACTGCTGCTTTGACTTGGGACTATCTAAGAAAAAAGGAGGTGCTTTTGCAGTGGCATAAACTGGGTCACAGATGAACCCTTTCTTTTTGCCCACAGAGATGAGCTGTAGGTGCATCCTGCATGATGGACAGTACTGGGGACTGATAAAGTCAAAGAGCCTATTAAGCTTCACCCCTGCTCACCTTAGCAAGGGAAAGTTATTCCTCACCACTATCTACCTCTTTTATTACATTTTAGAGTCTGTATAATTAATTTTGATTATGGTTTCTCCTCCCAAAGTAGATTTTCTTCTCCAAATAAAATATTCTTTATTAAAAGTGAGTGCCAGAAAACACATCATCTTGTCCGTGTTAAAAAAAAACAACAAACACAAATTAGATTCTTCGTATATTTCTTACAACTGTTGGAAATCTACAAAAGAAAAATATCATCTGCAAAAAATACAACTTTAAAAAAAATGCTCATTATTATATATTGTGACAGTGGTTACAGTAATAATTCTTGTTTCCCTTGTACAGCAAAGCAATTACTTGTTAAAACCTATGAAAATTGTTAGTAGGTGGGGCCTTGCTGGCACTTTTGAGTTCAGATTTTGGTTTTCCCCAGATATGTATATTTGTTGCACCATGTATGTTCATCCCAGAGCAATTTGAGCAGTGATCATCTCTGCTGAAAGAGACAAAGAGGAGATGTGGTGAGTTCCAGGAAATAGCACTTTCAAAAGAAAAACACAGCCTTCTGTTTTCCCATACTTTTCACTGAGCAATGATCATGGAACAGATCCTGCCTGGTGTAGGGCAATGAACCTCAGCAATAGGGTTCCAAATTGGAGATGCCTGGGGAAGACTGTCTAGGGTTCAGTGCACGTGACCTTCCAGTAGAGTTGTCTCAAGTGCATTCTTACCCTCAGAATTTCAGGCTGTAAAACCTGGAGCAAAACAGACCAAGAAACAAATTATTTCAGAATATGAGTTTACCAGTGCAGTGAGAACTTACACTGTAGCTTTTCTATGATAAGTGGACCTGAACACATAAACAGGCTTAGGAAAAGATTTCTTAAGGCACATGGTCTGTATAGTTCTGTCTTTGGGAGACACTGTCCAAGCACATGTATTTGAGGCCCCACATGCTGGACATTGTGGTTTGAACATCCCTTTGTCCCAGAAGGCTGCCACAGGATCTCTGTTGAGAGGCTGCCAGGAAAGCCTCCTTAGCACAGGCTGCTCTCCGCTAGTGGCACTAAGACTCTGTGGTGTGGCAGCCCAGGGCCATTGTGCCAGCACTGAGCTCGAGGACTTCCCAGTATTTTCATTACACTTTCTTCTCAGCTCCAGTTATGTGATGTTGTAGGTTTGCACCTTGCTTTTTCAAGGATATTCTGTCAGTGGAGGTTAACCAAGAAAAAGATTTCAATTTTCTTTAAGCAATAATGCGTGGCTTTATTTACTACAGTAAATTTTCAAGTGTAGACAAAACTGTATGTTTAGGCACATTTCATTGCCTCATGTCTGGCAATGTTAGAGGCCCTGCAAATGTTCAAGATCCTTCATCTCTCCCCATCTTTTGCATGGGAGTCTAGCTGTTTCTCTCTTTTCCTCAACTCACTCCCTAAAGGAGCCAATTAAGGGCCTTGTCAAAAAATAAACAAATATGTTCTACTCTCATTTGTCAGGCAACCTCCTGTTCCACCTCAATGTGCAACAAAATCCAGATGATCTGTCACATAGTACCTTCACTGGTTTGGTTCAGACTTGAGAAGTAAGTTTGCCCTGAACTCCAGCCAACTGTGAGTCCATTAGTGGCTTCCATGTGAAGTGCCCAGTATCAAACAGAACTCACAAATTATATATAGCTTTTCCCATAATTAAATTTCTTCATTCTTCTTCTTAGGTGTCTGGAAAAAAATGAGGAGATTTTTCCGTTCTTTCTCTGACTTAGTATTGCTGATAAAATATGAAGCACTCACATTTAAATCAGGCAGAATACTTAGCTTTTCTTGGTTTGCAATCTACACAGTAGCCCAAAAAAAGGGAGAGGGTAGCAGAGACGCCAACATAGAGCAGGAGAATTGCTGTTGCTAGCAGAAAGAAGTTGAAGACTGATCAGGATGCTGGGTGGAACAGATAGGGGTAAAAACACTGGTGCCTAAGAGAAAAAAGAGGCTCTATCATGGAGGAAGATGGTGCGGAGCCCAGGGGAAGGTAGTGCAGGGACTGAAAGGAGATGCTGGCAGGAATGGGAGGGGATCAGGAGCAGCCCACAGGCATCAGAGCAACAGGTTGGGACAAGGACAAGGCAGTTGATATGACTGTGCCTCACCTGCCAGCCTCTGAAAGTCAAGTTGTTGCTTATTCAACCCTCAAATTATCCCCTACTCCACATTTTTTCAGTCTGTGTTTGGGAATCAAGCCCTGCCATTTTAAAATAAAGGCAGCTGTGTGAGCATCACAGGCATAATGTAAGGATTTCAGTGGCAATGCCTCAGCATACTGAGGTGATTCTTTGACTTGTACTTCAAGATCACTCCAAGTGCTTGGTAACATGGCAGCTTTTAGTTTCTGCATGACTGAAACGTCCTACTGGGGTAAATAGAGACAATCACACTCACTAGGACTTGGTGTATTTGTATCAGTGGGGAATTTCCTTCCATTTAGTGAGCCTTTAAAGAACAGACCAGAAGAAAATACAACCTTTTATCTTCTTATTCGTCAGCTGCTAAACATAAACTTATTTTCTCTCATGCTGTAGTATTTTAAAACCAGAACAAAGGGCTGGTGAGAGTAAGCACAGCTATGTGTTAATTTGTAA
Organism: Todus mexicanus; assembly: GCA_013389965.1. Classification (NCBI taxonomy): domain Eukaryota; kingdom Metazoa; phylum Chordata; class Aves; order Coraciiformes; family Todidae; genus Todus; species Todus mexicanus. Next base: position 16,972 of record WEIS01091475.1, read on the forward strand.
CTGCTCAGAGTAAAAGGCAGCTCCAGATGACAGCAGCTTCAAAAAAATTGTGCCTCCTGTAAATTAGGGTAAGGGAACTGATCACTGAAGGTAAACAGGTGATGAAATACTTCATTAGTACCTCATTTGTAATTTATGTCTGCTGCAGTAGTTGACAAAGAATCAAAACGTAAGTGGTAGATTTCTCAGAAGTGCAGCCTTTGAGGTCACTGGAGTGGATTAATTATAACCCGGTGTAAAGCACAGCCTGTCTCTGTGTCAATTACCAGTATTTGATAACTGAAATTATGTCAAGCTCTGTTCTTCTTCAAGATGCAGCCACACATTTTAAAATCATTATGACTGTAAGCATGAGCTTCACATAGCTAATGAGTTCAGCTCATTTATTAAAGTTCATTTTGACTTAGCAGATAGTAGTTGAAATTCAGAGGGGAGTGGGTGGCAAGGGATCCAGTTCTGCAAAAATAAACTCCTTTCCTTATCCCCTGTTCTAGTCCTGTACAGGAGAAACAAACTCAGTTCCCTTGCCAAAGAATCATTTAAATGTACTGCAGGAGAAAGAGTTGAGGGAGTCAACTGCTGTTATATATGACCTGCTTCTAATGGCTATCAGAGCTCCAATTGTTCAGTGAAAATGCTGGGCTTAATGGACTACCTGCTGTTCTTGTTTATAGCAGCAAAATGACTGATAATGTACCTCTACCACATCTTGGGATTTTCTTTTCCCTCTTCCTCCCTTTTTCACACTCTTGCCTGGAACTGCACAAGTATTGGGTGGGATTCGATAGCATCTGTTCATATGTTATCAAAACCTACCACACGGTCTTTGGTGAGTAACTCTATCTTGCTGTGTCTGTACAATCTGCTTCCAGCACAGCAGGCAGGCAGTGCACCCTCCCTGCCTCCCAACCCGTGGCAGTGCTGCCTGCACACAGTAAGCAAGCTTTGAAAGCAATGGCTTTGGGTTTAGTTTGGTTTTCCTATGCAAAAGCAGCTAATGCACTGTGTTGGTTTCAGTAAACTGGTCACTGGGACACGATTTTGCTGCATGTTTCATGTGTGCTTTATGCTCAACTTAGCTGCTGTGCCAGGGCCGATGAGCAGCCGTAGCTGGTGCTGTGGATTCCCACCTTTGGGAGAAATAAGGTCAAATCTCGTTTGTGCTGTCAAACAGAATGGCTGCAGCTCCAACTGAGGTCAGACTTTGATCAGAGGCTAAGGAACAGTGTTTGGTCTAGTGAGATGTTCTTTCACTATTCCCTGCTTTCACCTGAAGTATCTCAGCTGTAAATGTCTCTTTCTGAAGTAACAAGTAACATATGATCTTGTTGCATAGGTAAATCTTTATTTTTGCTCTCACTAAATGACTTACAGTCTGGGGTGAGACAGTGTTTGCAGTGGAATCTCATATTTATCATGGCTGTAACTTTATACAGAGCTATATTCCAATACTCATCAGCAATCTTTTAAGAAAGTAACAAGTCAATTTGTTGAGGTGGATATAGTGTAGTCAGAAGATTTTCTTCTAAAGAATAAATTTCTTTTTAAGATTAACAACATATGGTGCTAATGTTTAAAGTACAAATTTTAGTTTGTCAGTGCAACTTATCATTCCTTATTACACATTGTGAAATCATTATAAGATTCTTTGTGCATCTTTAAGCCAAAAGAATATCTGACAACCACCCAAGATCTCTGCTACAGAGTCCAGAGTAAGTGTACAGCTGTGACCTAAACCACAGATATCTAACCTGAACCTCATGAAAATAATTGAGGAAAAGATTTAATTGTGTCTCTGATTTAATAATACACTGTTTTCCAATGGAATCGATCACTCCGGTTAGCATGAGATTACCGTTCATATCTTTGGTAGCAGGATCACATGTTTTTTAATTTTAGAAACACCTAAATGAATTAGGTATGCAGGGAGAAAGATTGAGCAGAGTATTCACCACAGGGTGGCTTTCTGGCCCTACTGAACCAAGCAAAAGTTATAGCATCTAAGTCAATGTATATGGGATTTCAAATCTCATATTTTAACCTCCACTGTTTCAGGGAAAATATTTTACTGGCTAAAGAGCTAGAATGTTGAAATAATCCCTCCCTAAATATTTTGCAGCAATAATGGCACTGATTTCTCCATGGCATTCATCAAAGTGGAACACTTAAAAATATTCATTTCAATATAAGTAAAAAAGTGCTGCAGATTGAAAATGAGGGAAGAGAACTGGTATGAAGAGTATTATAAGCTATGTCTAGACTTACCTGCTAGGAAAAATGATGGCTCCTGTCCAGCCCACACCTCCAGTTTTCTTTTCTGTGAAAAACAGATTGTGGGAAGGTGGGAGGGAAGAAGGAGGGACAGCTGGTGCATGCCTGTGTTTTGTCCCAGTAGGCAACTGGTATGTGAGAATATGCAACTGGAAAGTGGAAAATTGTCTCCACATCCCTCACCTAGATACAACTAAGTGCCCATAGTGATCAAGGAAATGGCTTTTCATAGGAATTCAGATGTGTTTCCATTTTTTTCCACATTTTTTCCGTTTGTTTAAATATAGCTTTGTAGACTCAGACTATTTCCTTGTGTGCCACAACTTTAATGGTACTACATTTGAGATGAGCTCAATAACTCCAATGTCTTAAAGCCAGGCTTCTACAAAGGTGCACAAACAGATTTGCAAACTCCTTGTGCTCCAAAATGAGCTCCTAGATGGCACCAGAGTAATGGGCACACGGCAAGAACAATTCCCACGATCTCCCAGTTCCAGCTCTGCCACCTGAGCTCAGGGTTTCAATAAAATGTCAGTGCCAAAACTTTGGAGGACTTGCAAGAAGAGGTTTCATGTTGTAACCTGAACTAGACACTGATTAAGAAATGCAGACAGAACAAATCGATTTTTCTAGGCTGCTGCTCATGCTTTATACACCTTTTGGCAGATATTTATCCATTGCTGGTAGGAATTTGTGTACCTCTAGAAAAGGTGTGTGGCTGCACCAGCCTGGAGAGGGGCGAGACAGCTGGCCCCGTGGGATGGGTCAGGCAGAAGCAGATGGCCCTAAACCGCCGGGCTGGCGTGGGGACAGATGGCAACACGGGATAGCTCGGGAAGGGGGACATATGGCAACATAGGATTGGCAAGAGCGCAAGGACTTACACTGGGCCCAATTACAGACCTAGTGGGTCTGGATTTGCCTGGTAGAAGGTAAAAGGGCTTTTACGTCTTCCTGTCCCTTTTCAGACACAGGCAGAGGTGCCATGGACTGCAGGGTGTGGCCATAGCTGTGTGCTGTGCAGTCTGGACAGGGATATCAGCCGCTGCAGGCTACTGAGCCTTTCTGAATAATTTTTCTGCTGTCATTTCACCATCTAACAAGTTTTCACTATTCTTACATAGAACTGAAAGTTTAGATTTTCATCAGCACATGGTTCATCAGAGGTAGAAAAGGATAAAAGGCAACATGTGCACCACTGAGATTTAATGGGCTGATTTAGCATGCTGCTATGTCCTTTGAGACTTGGAAAACAAATTTGCCTGTTCATCACCTTAGAAAGCTGACACATAATAAGTATAAAAAATATCTAACACACAGAAAAAACATAAAAACATGTTAACACCATAACATATCTGTTGTACATTCCCCTTCCGTCTTTTCTTATTTTGGGAATGTTAAAGAAAATATCCAAGAAATTTACTTCAATTCTTAAGGAGTTTTTTAGGCATAAGTATTTTTTCACTGCTAACCACTAACTACCACATTACACATATAGAGCATAATTAAAAAGAATAAGAAATTAGGAGTTGGATGTCTTCCCATGTCATTTTGAACACAGGAGGCAAAATTAAAAAGCTTTAGATACTGAACATTATGGAAGGTGCTTCTATACACGAGCCTTTTTTTGAAGTATGCCTCTTGTATTTCTTTGTCTAAATACAAGCTGTACACCCAGAAATGACATCTTTTAGGCATATTTTAAATAGATGCAGAGGAAGTCATTTAGCTTGGCCACATTAAACTGCTGATGGATTCCATAGATAGGCCATACAGCACAGCGTGCTTCCCCGGTGAGAACAGGATTAGATTTTTTATAGACAACATTAAGTATATTGAGCGTATTGCATTCACTGTATTACACTGTACATTTTATATCCATTGTCATTGCATTTTTCACTTTTTCAACATCCTTCATCATCTCTTTCATCAACTCTTTTGTTGAATACACTATTAACAGAGCAATATCCATTACAGAGGTATAGGAATTAATTAACTTGCAGCAGTTGTGATCTCTGGACACTGAATATAACAAATTTGGTGGTTATATCACTGAGATCAATTTCCTGCCCATGGACAAGAGTATACAAGCTCAGAATACTCTAGATTGAAGCTCTTGTTAATAGGATTAATTTCCTTTTACAGAAGGAGGGGAAAGAAGTGGTGATAAAGTTGAAAATGATACTTCAGATTTGGGAAGAGATTTCACTTATTCTAAAAGAGACTACCCTAAACTATAAAATCCACATACAGATGTGGATCTGGACTGGTCCAGAAATGCAGTAGTGTTCAGAAATGGATTTTTGTGATCCTGTCCTAGCTAGGTAGAGAATCAAAGATGGAGACTGGCACTCTGAAATCCCTCTGAGCCAGGTTTGCTGATACTTGCTACTTCCTTTTACTTTTTGGAAAAGAAGACTTTCACAATTACTCTAAGGGAACTGGTTTACCCATTCAAGAGATACAATGGGGTTTATAATGCAGTTTTTGTAAGGAGTATATATTTACATGGTGACATCCCTGAAAGACTAAAAGTTAGTCTTGCTGCATGTGCTTTGCATTGTAGGATGATGAATATGGCTGTCTTTCTTAGCAATAAAAATATACAGAGAAACTCCTATATCTACCAGTCAATAGCATGATTTTTATCAGATACTGAATATTATCTCTGAGACGATACATATCTCTATGTGTACTGGATTATCTTTCCTTATCAGTCTGGTATCAAACTACTGAAAAGTCGTAGTCACAACTGATGTATGTGACAGATGGAACTAAGATGGCTGATAGTGATGACAACTGAAGATTTAAGTTTAACAATGATTTTGTTTAATACAGTTTCTTTTAGAAGCCAAACTTCTTTAAAAGGGTCCATTCTTATTACCCACCTTTTCCATACATTTTAATTAACGTCTTTCCAAACTCAGAATATCACTTTTTTCAAATTCTTTTTCTTTTTTTATTTTTATTTTTTTTTAATCTTTTTTTATTCAGGAATGTTTTCCAATAGTTTGGTAAATCTGCCATGGTATTTCATAGCTGTGAAATGTCTCAGTATCACTGTCCTACTTTGTACAAATGTATATATTCTGCTCCATCCAAATGACCTTTGGATGATACCACAAAGTTAAAGAGCTTATAAGGTAGAAAACCCTCTGGAGAAACATCCTGAATCATTTTCCTGTGGGAAGAGGGCTTTCCCACCTGCAATTTTGATAGGATGTTTGTTGCCTCAGGAGAATGGCAGAGAAAATCTACAATTTATTTTGGTAGTTTGAGGCAACATTCTGTCCACTGTATTCAAAAGGCCGCAAATCCACAAAATCTAAGTATGAAAATAAGTGTTTTTATAAGCAAAGCACCATGGTTAGTCATGATGCTTCCAATTTGTAAAGTCCCAGAAAGATGAATGACCTTGCTTGTATTTGTTATTTTAGTTTGTCTAAAGGATGTATGATGAATGAGATTTTCCAAATATATTCATGAATAATACTGTCATTTTAATGATATTGCATCTTTGCATACAGCAGATGATTATAAAGAATGCCAACGGGAACTGATAACCAGGTCCTGTAATTGAAATCATGTCTAGAAGAAATACTATAGCATGGCTTTGCACATTTCAGAACTACCCAGAAACCAATGTCTCTCCTGAAAATGGTAGACTGCCTACAGCTATCATTCCAGCTATTTCTGAGTAATGGTAATAGCTCTGGAATGACATCTGACTTGAAGCAGTCAGGTATTAAAATACCAGACAAGCACGGCTGCCTGTACCTGACTGTACTACAGGAGCAGTGATCTGTGGCAAACTGCCATGGTAATATGTCCCTTTAAGATGTAACCTCTTCAAAAGGCAAAAGTTCAAGTAGGCTTCGTATTAGTAAGGTCTGTTCTCTCATATCCAGCTTTAGCAGGGAGTTCTGTGGTTTTTTCCTCTTCTTCTAGCAGTTGCAAAAGTAATAGTAAAATACTTGAAACAGGAATATAAGAAAAAAATATGCAAATACTATTCATAGCATCTGCCAGATAAATATGAACTCCCCCAAAACCTAATGTAATGCATTTCTTACATTAGAAGAAGTGTTGATTAAGCTGAAAGACAGACTTTGAAGGTAATAGTAAAAATCCCACTGACACTTCATTCAGTCTGTTCTGCTGTCTTGGTCCTGTGTAACTATTGATATTCTTTCTGGGTCTATTTTTGTTCTTTAGAAATAATGGGAATAACTTAAATGAAATTAAATCTTCGTTTTCCTGGGCATAATCCATAAGCCTCAGGAATAGCTGATGAAATATCCTTGCATTTTTAACCAATTGTACTAATCCAGTCAACACCATAATTGCACTCAGAATCCCTTAGGCCTAATTTGAGTGTAAGGAAAAGCTACTGTGCTATTGTTAAACTCCTTGGGTTTAATTTTTTACCAGCCAATAATTACAAAACACAGGAAATGACATGGTGAATGATGGAACTATTTTGAAGTGCAAATTTATGAAGCAGCTGCAGCAAATAAAGTGGTAATTTAATTAGGCTTATGTCCTAAAGCTTAGGTGTAGTGCAGAACATTTCTGAGATACAAGCTAATTCAAATCTGGAATAGTAATCCCACATTTAGTAATTTCAGTGCTATAGCTCAGTTAATTACAGCATATTAGCAAAATAATGAGATAATTAATCTTCAAATGCAGTTCTTGTCTACATGCATATTACAGAAGAATTTGACTTATCCTTTCTTTGTATGTTTTTCCAAGAACAAGTTATGACTAATTTAACCTAGAGAAACCCTTTCCCACCAAAATAGATTCTTTTCTCTTCCAAACCTATCAGGTTTCAGACAACTTGTTCTTTGTTTAAATGAAAAAATACTTTCATAATAAAAACTGTGAGAAGAATGTCAAAATATATTTCATTTTATTTGTCAATTAAAAACTATTGCATCTAATACTTTTATTTTTCTAGGCAAAATATGTGGGCTATTGCTGAAGCATTTAATCTGCCATATTTCTGTTTTATTTGTAGTACAGTGGTTTCTATCTGCACTTTGGAATCACGTGCTTTAGCAAGCAGATAGCTGTTGGTACATTGCACTCCATATATTTTATGCAGTACCAGAAAATAATACCTTTTCAGAAATGTTAATACTCCTGACTTTTGCAAATTTCTCAGTGAAATATTTATTTTATATTTTATAAATATTAATGTAAATATAAATTTGATATTTTGAGCCTTCTGTTTTGTTCACAGGACCTTCAACATTTTGTTCCTAATTG